>LOJH01001790.1:23678-40204 GCA_001685095.1 Ellobius talpinus
AGCAGGCAATGCTCTTAACCACTGAGCCATCTCTCCAGCCCCCACTTAGTAACTATTTCAAAAGGTCAACAAAGCTTAAACAAATTTAAAAGAGCTTGACTAATATAGTAATATTGAAGTAATTATACATTAATTAATCCATGTAAATTGAACTTTGTTCTCTTCTTTAAGATGTGAGTTGATCTTAGTTACTTTTTTTAAGCTATCCTCTGATCTTTCAAAAAAAATAATAACCAGTACTCAAACAGATAACACAACATGTGGTCCTATTTACTTATTCATTTCTTTGTTTGATTATAGCCATGCATTTCTCTATCCTGTATGTGTACATGTATGTGTGTGGAGGTCAGAGGGTAACTTGCAGAAGTATTGAACACAGTTGTCAGGCCCGCTGGCCATCTCAGCAGCGCAGATGTGGTTCAGTATAAAGCCACCATTTTACACCGGTTTCTATACAGAGAAAAACTTGGTGTAGTTCAGGTTCCAACAGACTGAACGGTGGGCTCTCAGTTGGGGGAAAGTGGTCTCAGTGCAGGACATCAGTGCTGATCTCCTGGGAAGTGACCTTATCTACCTCTCAATAGGACGATCTCACCGTGTTCTCTGCTAGGACGAGAAGTAAGTCACAGGCAAAGGAATTAAGGCTAAGTGGGTGAGGTGGCATGTGCCGTAATCCTAGCACTCGTGAGACTGAGGTAGGAGGGTCAGGGCTCCAGGGCCAGTCTGGGTTGTTTTGAGTTCTGTTTTTCTCAAAAAGCCAAAAACGTATAACATAATACTTAATTTCATTATTTTTCCATTTTCATGTATACGTGTGTGTGTGTATGTTT
Source organism: Ellobius talpinus (assembly GCA_001685095.1). Lineage (NCBI taxonomy): Eukaryota > Metazoa > Chordata > Mammalia > Rodentia > Cricetidae > Ellobius > Ellobius talpinus. The sequence goes on from LOJH01001790.1 coordinate 24,509, forward strand.
TGTGTGTGTATGCGTCCACACATGTACTTTCTGCCTATGTGCAATGTGCATGTATGTGTAAGAAAGAGTGTGTGTGTGTGTTTGCGTGCGCATGCGGAGGCCTGAGGCTGATGCCAGAAATCATCCTGCATTGTTCTTCTGATAATTAGGTGAGGCAGGCTCTCTCACTCAAGGCCACAGCTTGCCTGTGCCACTGGTCTGCCTAGCAAGCTTGCCATGGGGATCCCGTCTCCTCCATCCAAGGCTAGAATTACAACAGGCCGTGGTGCTGTCCTGGCATCTATGTTCAGGAGATCCAAACTCCATTCCTCACTCTTTGTTGGCAAATGCTTTACCCACTGAGCTGTCTCTCCCACTCCAAAGAGAGTATTTTAAATATCTGTCAACTTTACAAAGCAATTATAGCACAATGGCTGTCATTATTTTAAAGTATGTGTGTTGTTTTATTTGTGACTTAACCAAATAAAGGATGACCCAAGATCGAAAATCCCTGCTCATCTGAAAGCAAAGACTCCAGTCGACTCATCCAATGATCTGGGACCTTTACCTGTAAGTTCTATTGCTGAGCTAACCTGACTACTCAGATACTTGGTACCTTCAAATATAGGAGTTATTTAACTATAATTAACATTGTTATTAAACTATTGATTCTTTCTGCTAAAAATATGTGAAAATTAAGCATATAACTAATGCTAGTTTTGGGGAGGTTCGTTTTGGGGGATTTTTTGTTTGTATTGGGGGTTAGTTCTTTTCTGGGTTTTTTTTTAATAACCATCTAAGGTCTGGTGCTAAAATAAAATAATTTCAACAAATGTTTCATTACAGCCAGGATGGGAAGAGAGAACCCACACAGACGGACGAGTCTTCTATATAAACCACAGTATGTGCCTCGTGAATTCTCTATTGCAGTTCTTGTAGTGCTCGGTTGTAGACATGAGGAAGAGGAACATCTTTTCTCTTTTCCCTCTTAGATACAAAAAAGACACAGTGGGAAGATCCTCGGACCCAGAACGTGGCAACAACTGGACCAGTAAGTCCCCCGCATCCCTGTGCTCTAGGTCAAAGGTGGAACTCAAAGGAACAGCCTCTGCAGGCCTCCTCTCCCTCCTCATTGTGCCTGTTCTTTGCCGTTTTACTGCGTACCACAAGCTTGGGCAGTGAGATACAATCAGAATCTGGGGCAGTAAGCCGCTCAGCCTAGGCTGACACCTGCCCATCTAAAACAGTGCAAACCAGAAGGGCTAGCCAGAGTCAGGATGAATGGTTTTTAGTCAAGTCATTGCAAAAGAGCCACTATTTAAACCTTACTCATATTTTATAGAAATATTACACTGTACCATAGTTAAACTGCCCTTGAGTCGGGTTAACTATAGAAAAATATCTCTCTTGTACAGCTATTTTTTCCATTTTTGTCCTTCAGACTTTGTTAATTCACAAAATTAATAAAATGAACATAGGGTTTTTTAGATTAGTGTCCAGTATCTCAGCATGTAGTCTTTTAAAATAATGAGTAAGAAAGGGAACGCCTGGAAGTCCAAGGGAAAACGCATTTTCCAATTGGTTCCTTTAATGGAGAAAGCACTTTCAAAGCCTTTTCAGAAGTAGAAATTTTTGTTTCTAAATTTTCTCTACCTGAAAGACTTATTTTGCCTCTGGCATGTCGCATTTTAAGAATATTGTATGAGCTGTAAATGGTGGCGCACATCTTTAATCTCAGCACTTGGGAGGCAGGGGCAGGTAGATCTCTGAGCCGAGGCCAACCTGGTCTACATAGAGAGTTTGAGGCCAGCCATTGATACATAGAGCAACTCTTAAAAAAAATGCATGAAGAAAATTGCCACAATGACTGCTGACTGCAGTTTTATCTTAAAGAGAATTTAAAATAATAATAAGCCTTCTGTTTGCTTTTCTTCAAATGAAACTTTAATTTCCAAATAATTCTTTCTTTGTATATATTCATAAGTTATCCAGAGGGAGCTAATAACACTGTTCCAGAATAAAACCAATCTAAACTTTGTTCTTCCAAATGTTTCAACTGAAGGCAGTGCCCTACTCCAGGGATTACAAAAGAAAGTATGAGTTCTTCCGAAGAAAGCTGAAGAAGCAGGTTAGTGACATTGTAACTGCCACTCAACTTGGGGTGTTCTGGGGGAGGAGAGGGAGCCACCTTCTGGGGGAAGAGAGGGGGCCCTTATGGTGCTCCGTCTTTCTCTGGGGAGGGGGGTGAGGGGAGAACTATGGTGCGCAGTCACAGATACAGTTGCTATGTTTGAGGACTGAGTAGTCACTTTCTCATAGGGAAAAGGGGGTGTGTGTATTTTAAAGAAGTTTTAAATTATTTTTTGAAGATTGATTTATTCTGTGTCTATGAGTGTTTTGCCAATATACATGCATGCACGCTAACGCCTCATATGTGCCTGATACGGTGCCTATTTCTTTCCTTTTTTTTTAATTTATGTGCATTGGTGTTTTCCTTGCTTGTATGTCTGTATGAGGGTATCAGATCTTGGAGTTGTAGACAGTTGTGAGCTGCTGTGTAGGTGCTGAGAATTGAACTGGGTCCTCTGGAAGAACAGTGAGTGAGTGCTCTTAACCACTGAGCCATCTCTCCAGTCATAGTTTCTGATTTTCAAAGATTGTTATTTTAAAGACTGGATATGGTGGTGTAAAGTCTTTAATCCCAGCAACCAGGAAGCAGAGGTGGGCAGATCTCTGAATTCAAGGCCAGCCTGGTCTATAGAGAGAGTTTCAGGGCAGCTAAGTGTACATAATGAGACTTTGTCTCAAAAAAACAAAACAAAAAAATTAAGTTTTTAATTGTGGAGGGTCCTAAGGTGACCTGAGGCATCAGATCCCCCAGGATGGATAAAAATTAACAGTGAACAGAGGTGCAAATGGTGGTATTGCTACTTGTTTCCTTATGTTTGTCAGATGCGTTCATTACACTTTTTTTTCCATTACCAGACTTCAATTATGTTTACAATTTAACTCATCTGCCCATCCTTTGGTGTAACATTTTAAATCCCTTCCTCATGTGCTAGTCCAGTCCCCGCCCCCTTCCTTTCCCTGCAGTTCAGGAGCATGGCCACTAGGTGGCAATGTTGGGTTGTACGTTCTAGGGTTCAAGCTGGTGACCTCAGGTGATTCAAAATGGTGGGTTGGATACCAGAGTTTTTCACAAATTTAACAAAAAATTTTAGTGTAAATATTATGTTTACCAATAGAATTTTTAAAATAGAAAATGACTTTTAAATTCTCCAGAACTTTGGTGATATACTTAAACAATAGCTTTGTGTCTAAATTATTTTAAAAATCGTTTTGTACTTTAGGTGTTCTGATTTTAAAGTATTTGACAGGAAAGATGGGTATATAGTCCAGTTGTTAAAGTGCTTGCTGGGCACTCAGGAGGCAGTGGCAGGCAGATCTCTTGAGTTCAAGGCTAGCCTGGTCTACATAGAGAGTTCCAAGATAGTTAGAGCTATACAGAGAATCTGTATCTCAAAAAAAACCCAAAATATCCTTAAAAGATAGGAACTTGGGCCTGGTGGTGCACGTCTTTAATCCTAGGACTTAGGAGGCAGAAACAGGCAGATTTTGAAGCCAGCCTGGTCTAGATAGAGAATTCTGGGCCAGCCAGGGCTACATAGTAAGAATGTGTCTTAAAAGGAACAACACAAATAAATAAGGTGGAGCGCAATGAAGAAGGCATTGAATATTGACTTCGGCTGCACGTACACCCACACAGTACTGCAAAACTAAATATAAATAAATAAACCGTTGGTGTTTTGAAATAGTCCGGCCTGGAACCCACGTCAAAAGCTCATTCTCGCACCTGTAAGTTTGGACTTGACCGTATTTACACTTACCTCCACCCACACAATACTGCACAGTCCTTGAGGAAGTACATCTGACACCCCAATTTTAGTTCTTGTTTCCCATCCCTAGCCCAACTATGGGGACTGTTCCAGAACAGGGTACTTACTTGCACCAGTTCCCTGGTAATTAGTCTTTTTTTAACTAATTTTTTATTTTTATTTAATGTGCATTGGTGTTTTGCCTGTATGTATATCTGTGTGAGGGTGTTAGATCTTGGAGTTGCACACAGGTGTGATCTGCCATGTGGGTGTTAGGAATTGAACCCAGGTCCTCTGGATGAGCAGCCAGTGCTCTTAACCACTAAGCCGTCTCTCCAGGCCCCTGGTAATTAGTCTTTAAAAACCACTTTTCTCCAGTCCTAACACTGTTTAACTTGCACGAGCAGCAGGAGAGACTGGTACGGTGCCTATGTGGCTTCTGTGAGCTGTTTATATTAAGTTTCTGTTTTCCCTAAATACACTAGCAGGGTGATGTATTCTCCTAAGCGCTTGTCTGTCTTTCTCTGAGCTCACAGAGTCCTGAGAATGTCTCTTCTCCTAACAGTACCCACTTGACAGTTGTACACAAGGCACTCAGGGATAAAACACTCAGATACATTATAGTATTTACAGTGGGAGCTGAGGCATAGTTACCTGCACGTATCTCTGAAGCACAGGACATATGAGAGATGAAGGAGCCATGTGTTCCTACAGTAAGAACAGAGGCTGAAAAGCTAGACTTTCTGCTTCTGTTGCCTGCAGTTTCTTCCTGTTAAAACGGAGATGGTAGTTTATCGTAGTGTTGTTGTGAAGAGTGGATGATTGAACCCATTAAATGTAGAGTACAGAGCCTAGGATGGTCGTAAGGACTGGCAGGTGGAGGAGCTGGCAGTAAGCTGGTGGCCAGCAGTAGGTGGAGTGTTGTTGGCAGTATGGCCAAACTTATAACAACATGGAATGCACTACTGGCAAAATACTTTCTAGGGTTTATTCTCACTGGCTGTAGCTTCTCTAAACATAAAAATCAGAAGTAATTAGGGGAGAAAGCCAACATTCTGCCCCTGTAGAAAAATGTTAAGACCATACACCCAGGCTAGATGTGGGGGTGCACACTTTTAAGTTCAGGAGGAGGGTGCTGTTGAGTCGATCTCGAGTTCTAGGCTAGCCTGAACAAGTGCAGGACTAACCTGGGTAACAGGAATGGACCCTGTTTCTTGAAGCAGGGAAGGTGGTGTTTTTCCCCACGGTTTTACTTAAAGGAAAGGGCTGTGGGCACAGAGTGGACTGTGGTAAGTACACTGGGCTGACTTAAACCATGTCTCTCTCTCCCTGGCTCTGCAGAATGACATTCCAAACAAATTTGAGATGAAACTTCGCCGCGCAAATGTTCTGGAGGATTCTTACCGGAGAATTATGGGTGTGAAGAGAGCTGATGTCCTCAAGGCTCGACTCTGGATTGAGTTCGATGGTGAAAAGGGACTTGATTATGGAGGAGTTGCTCGGGAATGGTTCTTCCTCATTTCAAAGGAAATGTTTAACCCTTATTATGGGCTGTTCGAATATTCTGCTACGTAAGTTCCTTATTATCAGGTCTCATTGTGTTGCCCAGGCTAGCCTTGAATTCGTGAGCTTAAGCAGTCAGCCTGCCTCACCTCCTGATTAGCTAATACTATAGCCATGTGCCACCACACCTGGCATAAATACTCTAAATAACTATTTATAGAAGATGGGGGGAAATCACAATCTCCAAAATTAGGTTGATGTTAGAAAGCGTGGGCTAACTGATCGGTGTCACAGAGAGACTAACTGGTTTGTCAGAGATGACTTTTTACAATTGTGTTTAAATGTATATAACATAAAAATTACCATGTTAACTTTGTGTGTGTGTGTGTGTGTGTACACTGTGGATTGCACATGACTGGCAGACCCTCCTCCACAGAGCTCCCACCCCAGCCCTCTGTAAGCATGCACGTGGCTACTTGGCTGGCATTTCAGGTACACTCTGAATCACTGAACTCTGTACCCTTTCCCAGTCTCCTGAAATAAATCTACACCCATTAAACACTTGTGCCTCCAGCTCCTGTATCTGACCTCTGTGAGTCTGACTACTGTCGTTACATTAGATACAGGGGACCATACAGCATTTGGCCTCATTTTGCAATATTTCATTTAGAATGTTAAGTGACATTTCCTTGGGAAACATGAGCAAACTCTGTTCACCCCAGATAATGGGCCAAGAACAGACCAAGTTAGGATTCTGCCAAAGCCCAGCTTGGCAAACCAATTAAATTATTTGGATTACTCTCAGAAGCAGGTGGGGAGTCTCCTGGCAGCAGGGATGACCTAAAGGCAGCTGGGTAACAGAAGCCCACCCTAGCATGGGTGAAGACCCACAAAGGCTGTGCCGCTGGAGCTCCCTGCATGACTTCAGGTAGCTCAGTTGGTCGGTGTTCTTGTCCCCACAGTTGTAGCTGCTTTATCTAGCCCAGGAGAGGGCTTTGTGGATCTTGTAAGTTTTGATAACTTCCTGGGCCTTTGTTTTTCATTTCATTTAATGTGTATAAGTGTTCACCTGCATGTGTGACTATGCACCACATGCATGCAGTACCCTCACAGGCCAGAAGAGGGCGTCAGATCCCTGGAACTGGAGTTACAGATGGTTGTGGGCTACCATGTGGGTTCTACAAGTATTCTTCATTGCTGAGCCATTTCCGCAGCCCTGCTTCCTGAGTCTTATGAGCCCTGCCCTCCTTCCAGAGGGAATATTTTAATTCAATTGAGAGGAAATTGTTGTGCAACAGCCTGTCTTCAGAGTCCAGCCATGTTATACCAAGCCATGTCTTTTGAACATACAAATGGATATATTTTGCCTATTCATTTGCCTGTCCTTTGGGGTTATTTCCATCTTTTGACAGAAGTGGAGATTTTTAAGACCATTATTAGATCCATTATTGGAGAAAAATAACAAAAGGGGAAATTTTCATAATCACTTGCCTAGGTAAATTATTTTTCTATGAAATAGCAAGAGGATCACATAAATGTGGTTTGTCTTTACAGGGATAATTACACCCTCCAGATAAATCCAAACTCGGGCTTGTGTAACGAAGATCACCTTTCGTACTTTAAGTTCATCGGTCGTGTGGCTGGGATGGCAGTTTATCATGGCAAGCTTCTGGATGGTTAGCATCGAGTAGCAAACTTTTCTGATGTGGGTTTTGTTGTTTTTTAATTGATAATCATCTTACATATATTTTGTTTCTTACAAGGCTTTTTCATCCGCCCCTTTTACAAGATGATGCTTCAGAAACTGATAACGCTGCATGACATGGAGTCCGTGGTAGGTCTCTCTCACCACTGGAAGATGTACGGCTCAATAGCTTGGAGGACTGGGGCTTGGGGGTGGGGGTTTACAGTGCTGGGGGATTCAGGGCCCATGCTGAGCTTAGTGCTGTCCCACTAAGCTACCCACACAGCCCAGATAAGTTGTTTTTTAAAACAGAAATTAATAAATTTTAATGTTTCAAAATGCAAATGGGGACTGAGGAGATGGCCCAGTGGATAAGAGGCTTTGTTTACATCTTCTCTCCACATAGAAAGCTGAGCTTGGCTGTGTGTGTATCTGTAACCTCAACACTGTGGGAGGCAGAGGCTGGAGGATTTCTGAGATTTGCTGCCCACGAGCTCAGTTCCAGGGTCGGCCAGAGTCTCTGTCGTTGGGATAAAGTGGGGAATGGCAGAGCAGGACACTGGACACATGTGCTCAGTGGCTGCCTGCTCCACCCACCCCCCACATACGTGTATAAAACTCAGACACACACATACACCATCATTTACACACAGAAATGTGCAAATGAACGTTTTCCAGCATGCAGTCCAGTGGGAAGACCTTTGTAGTGAGTGCTTGCATATCAATTGCACCTTTTCTGCGATGGCCTTTTCCTAGCTCAGACCTGTGTCCTCCACACACTGACTTTATTCCTGTACCTATGCCCATCAGTACATCTTAGATTTCTCATGCATTGCAAATATTAGTTACACCTTCTGCTGAATTATTTTATATTTATCTTTCACATCTACATGTTTTTAGTTTATATGTGTATTTAGGCACTCACATATAAAGGGAGTCAGTTCTGTCCTTCCATCATGCGGATTCTAGGGATTGAACTCTGCTCATCAGGTTTACCTAATGAGCCATCTCCATAACCGACTTGCTGCTAAATTTTTAAATTTATGTGTATTTTTATTACATTAATTTATTTTGGGGAGGGGAGCATTGCTTGTACCATGAGATACCTGTGTAGGTCAAAGGAGAGTTTGCTCGTTCTGTTGTGGGCCCCAGCAATTGAAGTCAAGTCCTCCTTGGTGACAGTTGTCTGTACCCACTGAGGCATCTTGCCAGATGTCCACTAGTTCTTTATGCTGTACAATAGTTATGTATCTTTTACATCAGGTTTTGAGTTATAATTGTTTATGATAAATGGCTAATGTTTAAAGCTGACACTCCAAAGGCAGGGTGCTGTGGTGGGCTCCTTTAAAAAACAAGCCGAAGAATCGAGTTTGTCTCTGCTGCTGGTGGCTCCATGCATTGTGGGTACATGTGGGCTCCAATGTCAGCTCTTTAGCACTATGTCCATTGTTGCTCCTTCTTGATACACTTGAACTCAGGTCCTCAAGCCTGTGAAGCAAGCACTTTACTGACTGCCATGTTCAAGTAACTCTGTATATAGATTTATTTTTTCAAAGTGCAATTTTTACACGTAGCTCTGTGGTAGAGCACTTGCCTAGGATGTACAAGGTCCTGAGTTCAATTCCAAGCACTGCAAAATTAATTAATTAAAATGTCATTTCGCTTCTAGGATAGTGAATATTACAGTTCACTGCGATGGATTCTTGAAAATGACCCTACGGAGCTGGACCTCAGGTTTATCATAGATGAAGAGCTTTTTGGACAGGTCTGTGGACTCTCAGCTAGCACATCATTTGCAAAGCTGGCGCTGGCGTTGTCCCCTAAGTGTAGGCGCCATTGCGCACAGAGACTTCTGCGCTCTGTTTTATGTTTATTCTCTGGAAGCAAAGGCTGCTCAGCCGGCGTCTATGCTTGCTTTGACATTTGACTCATTCCGTGTTTATTTCAGTAGGACTAATATTTAAGTTTTCTTAGTTTTTACCTTTTGAATAGATTTAAATTAAAGCACCAGGCTTCTGGTATAACTCACATATACTTTTTTTTCCCATTTTCTTCACTAAAACAACATATCCTGTTTAATTTAGACACATCAACATGAACTGAAAACTGGTGGAACAGAGATCGTTGTCACCAATAAGAACAAGAAGGAGTATATTTAGTGAGTACTTCCATTTATTTCCTAGAAACAGTTCTGTGCTTCTTTGTTTTTGTTTTGTTTGTTTGTTTTGAGATTTTCCTTAATTTGTTCCTTGTTCCCCATGGCCAGAATGTCAGTTTTCTTAGAAAAAGTATACCTTGGCCCTCCCTGTTTCTCTTCAGCTTTTGCCATAGTCCCAGCTAGTCTGTCTGTTCCTAACTGAAATAAACATGTCTTAAAATTGTTTCTTGGTTTGTGTGTGGAGAAAAAGTGTTTTTTTTTTTTCTCTTTTAGCCTTGTAATACAATGGCGATTTGTGAACCGAATCCAGAAGCAAATGGCTGCTTTTAAAGAGGTACATGTGGTCTTGCACTTTCCTGCCCATAACTTTCAAGCCTTGGGCCTCCTTGTATCTGAGACAGATAGGGTGTGGGCTCTGTAAAGCCATTCTCAGTATGTTTATACAGTTATGTTTTAGTTTAATTTTATGTTTTTAAAATAATGTGCACGTGCATGCCTGTGGAGACCAGTAAAGGATCCCCTGGAGCTTGAGTTACAGGCAGCTGTGAGATGCCCGACATGATGCTAGGTGCCAAACTCAAGGCCCTCTGCAAGAACAGTGTGTACTCTAACTACTGAACTGTCGTTCCAGCCCCCTTAAGCATATATTTAAATTAACACAATATTGCTGGAGTAGATAAATGGCTAAAATACAATCATTCTGAGCAACAAACGCTGAGAAGACTGGGGAATGCCGAACCATGGAACACTGAGGAGGCTGGGGAGGTGCCGAGCCATCAAAGTGCCTGACATTCAAGTGTGAGGGCCAGAGTTCTGATGCCAGAACCCATGTAAACACTGGGTGTGTGCAGCAGCCCACCTGTAATTCCAGCCTTGTTAGGTAGAAACGGGCTACCCCTCAAAACCCCCTGTTATGTTTTTAAAATAGTGTGCACATACATTTATGTAGACATGTGCACACAATTGTTATATTTTAGAAGCAGACAAAACCAGACAGGATAGAAATACAAAGTGTTTATTAAACTGCTGCAAAGCTGACCTTGGTTCAACCCACAGCCCTGCAGATAGCAGTGTAGTGGAGGGCAGCCAGGGCATGAACTTTACAGACTCTATGTACATGGCTGTGAAAGACAGAGGTGGGGTTTTTGTTTTGTGTTTTGTTTGGGTGGTGGTGGTGGTGGTGGTGGTGGTGGTGGTGATTTTTCAAGACAGGCTTTCTCTGTAGCTTTGGAGCCTGTCCTGGAACTTACTCTGTAGACCAGTCTGGCCTTGAACTCACAGAGATCCACCTGCCTCTGCCTCCCAAGTGCTGGGATTAAAGGCGTTCATACACCACCACCATAGGCTGAGAGAGGTGTTTTTAAGGCCAGTGTGGCTTGGACAGACTTCAGTGGGTGGAGGATAGTTAGGAGGAGGGAGCTGAGAAAGCAGAGGTGTTGAGGTCTGCAGAGGCATCCCCCCTTCTCTGTAGTGGGCGTGGCCAGGATGGGGGTTGGGCTTTGTCTGTCTCTGTCTTCCTTCTCTGTACTGTGAAGAAGGAATGATGAGGGCCTGAGAAGTAATAGAATGTTTTAATGCAGCCACTTTGAGAAATAAAGACAGAGAGCAGACTAGGGCTGTCCATTTTCTCACATTGGGACCACAGTGAAACGCTCGTGAATGTGTAGTGGCATCTGTAGACCATAGAGTGCGCCCGTGCTTCTAGATGCTCAGGCGCAGGAGCCAAGCCTGCTAACCGGCTCGACACTTTCCTTTCTTTCCAGGGATTTTTTGAACTGATACCACAGGATCTCATCAAGATATTTGATGAAAATGAACTAGAGGTAAGAAATATTTCTGTGTATTGCTGGAATGTAGTTTATTGGCAAGAACTCCAGGCCCTGAGTTCAGTCCTCAGCACCACAGGGTGGGGGTGGGGATGAGAAAGAAGGCAGAGGAGTGGAAAGGGAAGGGGAGGCGAGGATACAGCTCAGTTGGTGGAGTGGTAGAGTTTATGGAGAGGAGGTGGGAGGAAGGAGAGTGCTGCTGAGCATGCCTGAGGCCCTGGTTCCGCCCTCAGCACAGCCTAAGCAGGTATGGTGATGCACACCTATTAGCCAGCTCTTGAGAGGTGGAATCAAGATCAATAGTTCATTATTTTCCTCGGCTACGTTATAAGTTCAAAGCTAACCTGGGACTACAGGCGACCCTGTCTTTAAAAAGAGAACTAAAGGACCAACAAGAAGGCTCAGTGGGAAAAGCATTTACTGACAGCCTGAGTAATCCCTGAGGGAGACCGACTCCCACCAGCTCTCCTCTGACTCTCATGACATGGCACACACACGCCGTACCCACATAACCAGCTAAATAAACAGATGGAATAAAAAGATTAGGAAAGAGAAATATTTTATGGTAAAATAGAGTTTTGGCTGGGCATAGTGGTGCACACCTTTAATCTCAGCACTTGGGGGGAGGCAGGCAGATCTCTGTGAGTTTGAGGCCAGTCTGATCTATATAATGAGTTCCAGAACAGCCAGAGCTACATAATGAGTGATACCCTGTCTCAGGGGAAAAAAAAAACAACAAAAACCCAGAGCTTTGTACCTGGTTTTTCCTGCCTGAAGTCCTGACTGCATATCTTGTCCGCAGCTTCTCATGTGTGGTCTGGGGGATGTGGATGTGAGCGACTGGAAGGAACACACAAAGTACAAAAATGGCTACAGTGTCAACCACCAGGTCATCCAGTGGTTCTGGAAGGTAATCTGAAACCCACTTTTCGGGAAATTCAATTATACCTCTAGAATAACTTTCGGAGTGCATGGCACAGGGGTAACCCAGAAAAGCACACCAGCGATGTTGTGTGATGTGCCTTTGAGTGTGGCTCCACCCTCCCAGATATTTAGAGGTAAGTAGGGAAAGCATTCAGTAAAGGAGCCAAAATAGAAACATTAGCTTTCTACCAACATAATAACTTGCAATATTGTAATAACTTACAAGAGCTTGTAGTAACCCTCAACATGGCTCCTTAAATTCTCATACATGTCCTTGGCCACCCCTTCTCTTCAGACCCCTCTCTCTTGGTCCTCTCTCTCCCTCTTCCCTCCTCTTCTTTCTCCTCCTCTGATGACCCAGTTCAGTCTACTGGCCTTGTTTAGTCTACTACTTTCTCTCCCTGCTCTGGACTCTTCCAGATGTCTCTGGCTGTACTCTTCTTCATGTCTACAATAAAATCCTCCTCAACCACCAAAAAAACAAAACTCGTACACATATGCCATTCAGTAATACCAATAAATGTAATTGTTAAAGGTAGGTGTATATGTGTGTGTACTTGCATGAGTGTATGTGCATCACATGTATGCAGTGCCTACAGAAGTCAAAAGAAGGCATCAGATTCCCCTGAACTTCAGTTACAGACAGTTGTGAGCCAACTTGTGGGTGCTGGGAACTGATTCCAGGTTGTGTACAAAAGCAGTAAGCATTTTTAACTACTGAGCCATCTCTCCAGCTCCAAGAGAAAAGTTTTGGAAACAAGTGTTTTGAGAATAAGAAGAACAAAACCTTAGCGATTATTGATTTTTCTGCGTTCTAGTCGCTTTTTTCCGAGATAATTGTCTGTTATTTCTACTCTAAGAGAAGTCTTCTGTTTTTCAGGCTGTTTTAATGATGGATTCAGAAAAAAGAATCCGTTTGCTTCAGTTTGTTACTGGCACATCCCGCGTGCCTATGAACGGATTTGCCGAACTCTATGGTAAGGATTCTGCATAGTTCTCAGAAATGCAGACACTGACTGTCGTTTTCGTGGGTGGTAGGGTCTTCAAGCTTCCACCACTTTGAAGATGTTTTGCTTAATTTTAAAAAATTAAGTTGAGGACTTGGCAAACAACTTGGTTGGTAAAGTGCATGCCTGGCAAGCACTTGAGTTTATCCCAGAACTAATGTTAAAAAGTTGGGCATGGAGGCACACGCTTGTGATCCCAGTCCTGGGGGCGCAGAGGCAGTGGTCCCTGGAGTTCACTGGCTGGCCAGCTCAGACTGCTTAGCAAGATGCAAGTGGATAAGAGACCGGGACCCAGAAAGAAGAAGTGGATGGTGCAGAGCAGCACCTGGGGTTGTCCTCCAGCACACACGTGCAAATATGCATGCACAGAGAATTGAGACTCCTAAGTGATAATTTGCTATGCTGCATTTCTACCATGTATTCAGACAGTGAAGGAGAAACTGGGAAACGGTTGAATTACCTTCCATTCCTGTGCACTGAGCTATCTTCTCTCTGTGGTCCCAGAAACAGTAGTGCCTCTAGGGCCGTGGTTTTCAACTCTTAATGATGGGACCTCTTAATATAGTTCCTCGTGTTTTGGTGACCTTTTCATTGCTATTTCATAACTGTAGTGTTGTTACTGTTAGGAATTGTAAACATCTGTGTTTTCCGATGGTCTTGGGTGACCCCTGTGAAAAGGGAGTTTGATCCCCAAGAGTCTTGACCCACAGGTTGAGAACCACTGCTCTAGGGTAAGAAAGAGTGTTAGCCGACATCTAAGCAATGAATAGTGGCCTCAGAGGATAAGAAAGTTAAATTGTCCCTCTTGTCCAAGGATTAACTTCCTGCTATTTCAGCCACAGCCATCACTTCAAAAATAAGGTATTTCAATAAAGAGCAGAGGGGACAGCAAGGAGGTGGTAGCGCACACCTTTAATCCCAGCACTCGGGAGGCAAGAGGCAGGCAGAGATCTGTGAGTTTGAGGCCAGGTCTACAGAGCAAGTTCCAGAGGACAGCCAGGGCTATAAACAGAGAAACCCTGTCTCAAATAACAACAACAAAAAAAAAAAACAACAGTGATCACAGTCTCAGGCCTTTGGTTACCCTAATTTGTTAAATTGTTCTCTTTGTTCATTGTTACTTCTTTGTTATTTGTTAGTGTGAGATGTGCATTATCTATGGAACCCCAGCAAATATGGGGTTCAGTAGTGTCCACTATTCCAGGCATCCGCAGGAGACTTGAAGCATATTCTCTACAGATAAAGAGGAACTCAAAGGATTTCTTTGCAACTTGTTTTAAAAAGGGGTGGGGGCAGGTTTTCCAAAGCTTTCTTAATCATGGAATCTTATTTTTCCTTTTGTGGTTTGATGTGAGCTGTGGGGTAGAGGCTCTCAGTAGGTTTTTCATTCTTGTGGGACGTGGCAGGGCCCCAGAGAAGATCACACATAACTCCCTCTCTTTTAATTTTTCATTTTATTTTATGTGTAAATGGTGTGTTCCCTTCATGTATGTCTGTGCATCATGTGTTTGCCTGGTGTCCATGGAGGCCAGAAGAGAGTGTCAGATCCCCCAGAGTTAGAGCTACAGGAGGTTGTGAGCTACCCAGTGTGGGTACTGGGAACCAAATTCTGGTCCTCTGCGAAAGCAGTGTGGGCTCTTTACAGCTGAGCTCTTCCTGGCCCCGGTACTGAAACGTTAAGCTGTGAATCTGGTTGTGGTGGGTGAAATCTAGAGTTATGAGAAAACTTACTCTGAGAATATTAAATATTCTCTCCCTGCTCCTGGCAGCTGCACACACATTTGGAAGTGATTATGCGATGTAAGAAGAATGGAAAGTCACAGATCAGGATGTGAGCCTCATTATCTGGCGGTTGGGGTACTGAGGATTGGAGAGAGCTAAGTGGAAACTCTGAAAGAAAAAGAAAGGCAGTCTCTAAAATGTCCATAATGAGAACAATTGTAGATCATGTAACAGGATCATGTGTACATAAAATGTTCTATACCAGAGGTTTTCAACCTGTGGGTCTTGATTCCTTTGGGGGTGGAATATCAGATATCCTGAATATCAAATGTTTACATTAAAACGATCATAACAGTAGCAAAATTACAGTTATGAAGATGCAACAAAATAATTTTATGGCTGGGGGTCACCACAGTATGAGGAACTGTATTAAAGGGTTGCAGCACTAGGAAGGTTGAGAACCACTGCTCTATACGAGTGTGCACACGCTCAGAAAGATTCCTGAATCGGGTATGTGGGCTCACACTTGTAATCCCAGTACTTGGGAATCTGAAGCACCAGGATTAACAGACGTTTAAAGCCAGCCTCAGATATATTATGTGTCCAAGCCCATTCTGGACTAAGAGTGAGACCAACAGACAAACAAAAAATCAGGGCCCCTGAAATTGCAATCAAAGCACTGGCCACCAAGCTTAGTTCAGTTCAGTCCCCAGAATCGCCAAGGGTAAAGAGAGAATTTCCACTGTTGTTCCATGACCTCCATACATGCACCTTACTTAACACGTGTGCGCTAAGATACACCAGAAAATGATGAGTAAATCTAAAGTGTTTTAAAGCATGAGACTGTGGCTAAGTAGTCAAGTGCTTTTATGGCATGTATGAGGCCTAAGTTCAATACTGGAAAACAACAAAAGAAAATAAACCACCCAGACGGGTGGTGGCGCACGCCTTTAATCCCAGCACCCAGGAGGCAGAGGCAGGAGGATCTCTGTGAGTTCAAGGCCAGCCTGGTCTACAA
>LOJH01001791.1:0-14681 GCA_001685095.1 Ellobius talpinus
TATCCATTAACAACCTATATTTCCTAATTATACATTACATTTTTAGATGAACTCATAATCACAATACCTTATTCAATATGAAAAATACATATACATATAACAAAATTGAACTTAAAATCCATACCAATGCAAATTATTTATATCTATATCACACTGATGTAACCCTACCCTAATCATAATAGTTCTGAAGTTTACTTGGCTTTTCCTTGGCATAATGATCTGTCCAATTCATAATCCAAAGAAACAAACATTGTATGTTCCTAGCGTTGAACAAGGCCTTTAAACTCTAAATGAAAACTAAATAAATATACATTTTAGTGATATCCTATTACTCATTCAAACTTATTTTTCTTCTGTCAGCAAAACAAATATAATTATTGTTTGCAGCATTACTACCTGTATTAATAAATTCTTTTGTTTCCATGGCAGTTTTTACTGATCTCTATATTGTCTGAAGACTCTTAGGTGTAGTATTAATATGTGAGTATGACCACAGGCTATGATATCAAGTTCCCAATTTGATTAAAATTAGGCTTTGGAGATGGACAATAGGTCATTCAGTAAATTAAATGCCTTGCAGCAAGATGACCTGAGCTCAGATTTCCAAACCAAATGTAAGAATCAGGGCAAAACAGCACAATTGTAAGCTCAAGGATGGCTAGAAGGGAGCAGGAGACAACCTCCCAGGTGCTCACTGGCCAGCTAGCTTAGCCTATAGTATAAAGAAAGGTTCCAGACCAATGAGAAACTCTATATTAAAAAGTGAAACCAACATCAGGAGTTGTCCTCTGACTTCCACCTACATGTTGTACGTGAGTACAACCACACACACACACGTTTCCTCCCCCCCCACATTGTTTTTTGTGGGCTTCCATATTTGTTCTGGATTTCTGGAGGATACGCCATTAATTTTCAAAAATAGTCAAGACCACAAAATATTGAGACTATAATACTACTTTATTAGACTATTGTGAGACAAACATACACATGTGTGTGTTACTGTGTACTAAACACTTTTTTGTGTTTTGATTAGGGCTTCCATATGGATACAATCATCCATGAGTAATTTTCACTAGAGTCTTTGCTCAAGTACCTTTACATAGATCATATTTAATTTCTAAGTGTAGTTTTAAACATGTAAAGTTAGTTTTTATAAATTGTTTTCTTTATACAATAAAACTCATAATAGAAGACATTAAACTTTAAAAATTTATAGTGAATAATGAAGCAATATTCCACATTTTGTGACTGACACCAGTTGACTTGACTGCATGTGGCAAGTCACTAATACTCCATGACCTTATTTTTCTATTTGCAATGTTCAGGAGTCAGACTAGAAACATATTCTTTAATTTAATGTTTTCAAGAAAAATACAATAACAATATAATCTTTTTATTATACATATTTTACATTTTAAAATAAAATAAGTATTCTGTAATTCAAAATTATTCAAAAATAAACCTTCCTGAATAGTGATTGTATGTTACTTGATAAAGCTTATGCATAAATTGTATTAAAAATACAAAACAAAAATTTACCAGAAAACAGAAACATTCATATTTTACAAATTTATCTAGTTTTCTCTTACGTATAAAATATACATGAATTTTTCCCCAAAAGCTGATCATTATCACATGTATATATATAAAAGAATTATCAAGTGAATAAAGTATATGGTACACATGTAAAAGATTAGCTTAGCTATCTCTTCACAGTACAAACATATTTCAGTTTATTGTCTTCATCAATGAAACAAAGAAACATTTTATAAGCAACAAACAAAACGTTTCCTTTTGTTGAAAAGACTTCCATCCACAGCAGGCGCTATTCTAGCTTTTTAGAAAGAAAAGCTTCATAAACAATAGCTAACAGGATTATACTCTTTAACCCATGGCTTCAGGGATTTTTACTCTTTTTTATTTAAGTAAGTTAGTTAATTTTGAAATTCAATGATTTGCAAGTTTTAGAACTGGGGAGTCCTACACCACATTTATCTCCAAAGGCATTTGCTTTGAAGCCAAAGCTGCTCAAACACAGTGGCTGTAATATTTTTTGCTGGAAAATAAGTTCATAAATACACTATCCAAGAAAGGGAACAGGAACACCGGGATTGTGATACTTACTGCATTGTGGCCACTTTTAAAAAATTTCGTCCAGACTCAGGAAATCTCATTATTGTGGTAGTCCCTTTATTTTGCTGCCGGATTTGTTGACAGATAGTAACTGGGTCACTGTATTGAAATGCCCCATGTAAGCTAATTCTCTGTGTTGGTTGTCATGACAACCATAGTGGTCGATTAAACAAGCTCAGAAATTGGGAACCTGGGCTTCCCAGAAGCCGTTAACTAGATGGAGAATAGAACACTGTCTTAATAATGTTAAATTGGGCAGAAATTTTTAAATTTTTTCTTTAAAGGCACCATTATGTAATTATTTGTGCATCATTAATAACTTAAACTTACAACATATAAAAAAGCAGATGCCTAAAACTCACTTTAGTGACTACAAAACTCAATTTTAAGTCAACTCAAAGGACATAAAAGGGTTGAAACAGCATTACAATGTTAAGTAACTCTGTTGTAGTTAATGCTATTATCAGTCAATACAAATGCAGTGGCTATAAATGATTTGCATTTAGCTTTTTCTCCCTTTAAACTGTTCTGTGCAATGAATGGCAGATGATGTCTGCAGATGGCACACAGAGGCATGTTGGCACTCAGACAGGGTCTTTGCTGGCCGGTAGTTCCACAACCAGGTTTAGGGACAAGGAAATTAGTGAAGGGTTAGATCATTGAAGAAAGAGAGTGGTGGGTTGAAACTGATAATGTGACATATAGGTGTATTTTTTCTTCTGAGGTTATATTTCATTTCTTTGGCTTATGCATAACTATTAACATAAAATATTGGAAGGCAGTATTTTTTTTCATTCATTTTCTGTGATTTCTAAGATCTTACTGAATTGGGGTAGGAGGAGAAGTTCTCTTTGACATGCATCTGTTTTAGAAATAATAAGTGCCTTCTGTCTGGCGAAGGAAAGAACAAAAGACAAGGTGAAGTAGACAAATGAGATTTGCTCATCTGCCCTTGACTTAGGAGCTAAGAAAATTGGTATATGTGATAAATCAAAGGAATATATTTAGTTTTATTCTTTTCATTTATATGGATATTAAAACTCATGTCCACCTGCTTTCAGTAAAAATAAATAGACTATGGATATAGGCTCTTAAAACATGTTGAGGTATTTCAAGATTTTTACAAAACTCTGTTGCTGAAATTTAAAACCAGGGTCCATGTTAGCAATCTTTGACAGGAGAGCATAACAGATCACCTTTCTACAGGAGAAGATTATCTCTAAAGGATTAAGGAACGAATTAGGGACAGGTCTCAGTCTAAAGCCCCAAGGGCACCAAGCAGAGGCAATTCTTTATGCAATGTCAGGATGAGGTTCCTTCCAATCCCACTTCCTGCCTCTGTGCAGTCAAACATGACACTCCCAGTTTAATGTGATATTCACTTAATATAAACATGTGTTTATATTAATATCAAACCGTGTTGATTCTGATGTTTTATTTTGGTATTCCACATTTATCTTTGTTCAGGGTGCTTGTTTGTAGCTGAGGTTTTAACAGATTACCACGTACATTAATTTTTGCATCTGTTAAATTTTGTTATATCAATGTGTTATATTTTATTACATTTAAGTCAATCAACAACTTTAGAAAGATGAATGAAGATGAATAGTTAACTATCACTGGATTGTGTTCAAAAAATAAACTTCTAAAGCTAAAAATCTAGTTTTGAAATTAGCTTACAATAATATACATTCTGAAAGATTTTACTTTTGTACAATGGATATCACTAACACTAATGAATATAGTTGGTATTGATAAACTGTTAATAAGAATTCAGGGATATCTATCATTCTCTTTTCTAGTTTGGGAACAAATATTGCTTTTGTTTTTGTTGTACATCTATCATGACTCTTTGATAAAAAAATTTCAAGCAATTGGATTGAACAGTGTTGCATATGTTTTTTCACTCTAATATGGAGTGTTCAGTCTTGATGTGGACATCCACGTCACACCAACTCCTCCCAAGGCTCAGGGTTCATTTTGAACAATATGGTGCAGAGATTGTAAGAACTGGAACTGGTGGGGTGGATGACTACACAGAAACATTTACTAGATACTTCAGGGAATTTGCCTGTAGTTGTGACAAAAGGCTCAAGACCTGAACAAGCCCAAAGTATAAAAAAAAAACATAGATTGGAGAGAGGAGGCAGTCCCAAATTCCCCTCAGCTCTTTGTATTTGACAGCTACTGTGAGAGTCAGTTTTTTTTAAGGTTGTAGCCTTTGGTAGGTAAAATATGTTACAATGGAATGTCACACACCTAAGAAGATACAACTTGCACTAATATAATTTAATGGTATTAAAAATAAAACAATAAAGAGGACTCAAAGTTCAATGGGCAAGAAATAAGATGCTGGTTCTGAGAGAAAATGAGAAAAATATAATGTGTAAAATTCTCAAACAATTTATTCATATAACATGTAAGTACAAAGTTGTATAAAAGAAAGGAAAGACAAATTAAGGGGGAGAGTGTGAACAAAAAATAGAAAGAAGACTGCAAAAAGTTTTCCCTTTCTAGCTGAAGTTTATGTACATTCCTTGTATATATTTTCTGGCATAGAGAAAGTTGTATAGAGTGGAGAATGAGAGAAGGAAGGTAAATGCTGGTATGGACCAGGTAAAGAAAATGCCTAGGAAGTTAAATTGGTTCTAGGAAACACTGGAAAGGAGAATTGATAAAATACTTGTCAGAGTCATTCTGGAGAAAGGATTTTTTGACTGCATATACTTTCATTTCTTGAGTGATATGGAAAATAGGTGCTGAAAATAACAGAAATGGTGGAAGAAGTCATGGAGTCTTTGGGAAGATAACTTGCTGTAGATAATTTAACTCCAAGTGACACTAGGAAAGTACATGGTGGTGAGAATAAGTAGTAGGCAATGATGGACTGAGAGAGGACAGAAGACCAAGGGATTGGACATAATCACCCAGAGTCTATGAAGCCCAGATGAGAAGCCAACAGAATGAATACCCACATTTAGGTAGTTGGATGGAGGAAACTCAATAAAAGGGGAGAGTAAAAATACCTTTCAGATCTTTACTATTAACCAGTGTTTATTTTTAGTAGAGAACAAATAATTAACTTTTAATGACTTAAACAATTACCAATACTAGGTTTTTCTTCCTGAGATCCTTAACCCTTCCCAACTCATGATCTTAGTGTCCCAGTAAATTAATTTTTGTTTTCTCAATGAACAGAAGTACCTAGCACTTTTATCTTAACAAACACCCGTGTGTTTTCTGTTAAAAATTGAAATACCCAGCACTATTCTACGGGTTTGATGAAAGACTTTGGTTATGCTTTGAGTGACAAGTTAGAAGCCATCGGTTTGTGGTAAACCTTCTCATATTTTTCCAACTTCTGTATAGGGATATATATTGCACTCTGTCACAATTATTCATGTAAAGTTTGTCTTTTGGCTGGACTACAGCTACAAACTACAGAAGGAAAGCACCAAGCCCATTTTGTTCACCATTCCATCTAGCATGCCTAGCATGGTGATTGGGTAGTGGCAGATGTTCAATAATTAGTTGTTTAATTAATTAAAAGCATGAGTGAGCTAATCCAATTAATCATTATATACAGTGTTGATTTATCTGCATGTATTTTTCAAACTCAAAATTTCTCACATTTTTATTTGGTAGTGGCATCTAGTTGCCTCTGTGAAACATATTGCTCAAACATAAGTATTGCAAATGTAATATCTTCAGTTATAAGAACATTTCATATTGTATAAAATGAAGGAGATTAAAATGAGTAATCAGTTTTGGTAACTATTAAGAAAAATTTTGGGATAAAAATTACTATAAGAAAAGTTAAAGCTATCATGACAGCTGTGGAAGTATTGACATAAAAAATCTACTCCCAAATGTTTAAGATAATATTTTTTTAAAATTCTAATGCTTATGTGAGATAGTTCATTCCTTCCTCTGTTTCATGTGACCTTAGTTATAAGATACTTGAACATGTATAGCTATGTAGGGGGTTTACTGTGTGGGAATATCTTAAGAGTCTCTATTGATGTTGGCTGAGTTTAGCTTGGCATGTGACTGAACATCCATGTGTGACTTCTGATGGAACTTTGATTTCTCCAAGGATAGAGGCTGGACTCAGAGACAACAAGACTAGAGAAAGTGTGCTGTTAGGGACTCCTGTACGTTTTGCTATGTGACCTTACATACTTAAGACCTTTACTTATACCACATTACATTTGCAAAGACAAGTCCTTAAAGCCATCTGTATTCAAGAGAAAGGAATCAGAAACTTTTCATTTTTCTTTTGATATAATGGAAATAATGCACATATCTGAAGAAAATTACTTGGGAGTAGGTCACTTTGACTATTATGTTTAGATACTATTATTTTTCATATTTTAAAACTAGAACTCAGATTTGTAGATGACAAGTGACAAAACACTCCATAATCTTTCAAAACAGCAGTACTGCTTTATTCTTTTGTAATATTGTTCTTATAGACCCACACACATACACACATACATGCACATGAACACACATGCACACACACGGAGGGAGAGGAAGAGAGAGAATATATGATAGTTCTTAATGGTTGTGATCATAACAAATAAATAAATAATACTTATTAGAACTCAAACTCACTATTTTATTGATTTGTGGAGTAGTTATTTCCAGCAACAGTTTGATTTTGAAATGATTTTAAGTTTATGAAGTGTTAGATAGTGGGGATGTTCTGACACAAGCATCACTCAGCTTCCAGACTGCTTGTAAAATGTTACAGCGGCTGTTTCTAGTACCTCTACTATATATAGGTATTACTATTTTTATTGTTTTAGAAAAGAGGAAATGATGGTACTGATTCAAAACAAATTACCCCAAAATTTAGTAAATCTATATGTTTACCATATTGTGGATTCATCAAAACCAATCAATCTGTATAAATATAAAAATCGCCAACTGAAGACAGCCTCCTCACTCAGCAATTCCTAATTCTGTCCACTAATTTTGTTTGGTGTTACAATCCAATCAGTGGCATTGTGCCGCACTTAGAAATCATGTCCTTGTTTTTACCTCATTTGTGGCAATTTTTCTATTCATTATTTTATTATATGATTCTCTCTCTCAGCTTATTGGCAAAGAATTTCTCGAATTTCCCTCCTTTTGTGATATATACCTCTTCATGTCTAGGTTGGGACTATGAGTTTAGAGAACTAGAAGTGTACATCTCACCACATTATATCAGGAAATGCATATTATTAGTATTGCTTAATACTGAAAAATTAATATTGATCGGTTGGATAATACATGGTCTCTCATTCTGTTTCAGAGTAAATTTCTGGGGTTTTTTGGTGTATAATATTCATTAGAACCATGCCATTGGATACATTTTACACCTAAAAAGGGACAGAAAAACCTCCTCTTCTTGGAGGAATAGTCATCAAACATGTATAGATATTGCTGCAATTGTTAACTGACATGCTCATGTGGAAAAACCCCGGGTCTCTGTAACTCTGATGCCTGTCATAAAGGGAATTTTCATCTTTCTAAAAGAATCCCATTTTTAATCTATGATTTAACATTTAATTGCAAATATATTTTTTATGATTCATAGTCTTTAAATTCTATAATAAATTGTGTAACTATCAGGATCTATGGTAATAGGTGATTCTTATCAATCTATATAAATCTTAACATAATCTACTGACCAATCAAAGTTAAAAAAATTTAAATATATAACTCACACAGTTAAATAGTTACTCATATGTTCTATTTATCAGTCCTGGCTAATGAATTAAATTTAAATATACATTTGTATTTAATATATGTGAATATGTATTTAAATATACATTTTGTTAACTGTTGAATATAAATTCTCAACAGAAATAAAACACAGAAATAAGTATTTCTGATGAGACCCAAGAAAATACAAAAGAATCACTTTTTGAAAAAACAAAGTTAATTTAGAGCATTACTCAAATTAGTAATGTAAGACTAACCAAATTAAATTATAATTTTTAAATTAGCAAAGTTGGAAGTAATTTAAAAGTAATTTTATTTTTCTGTGTGTTGTCAGAAGTCACCTATTTACAACTCATAACGTAATTTTCAAAGTGCATTGGATAGGGAGGCTGGAAAGAGTCTCAGTGGTTAGATGTGTTTGCTGCTCTTGTAGAGGGCCAGGGATCAGTTCACAGCTCACTGCCACCTGGAGCAACTGCTTCAGAGATGCAATGTTTTCTTCTATTCCTTCCAAGCTTATATACACACAAGCTCATTTTTACTCATGGATAATACACACACCAATCAATAAAATCTAAAAAAAGTATATTGGAGTCGTGAATATCACTAGCCATGAGTTGATTTTAATTAATACATTGACAATAAAATAAACTTATATGTACATGTTAGGAAAGTAGGCATTCAGTAGTCTCTTTCCATATACGGTGTCATCAAATGATTACACTATATATTCAAAGAATAACTAAGAGTTATTATTTTAGCAGCTTTATCAATTATTCATTGACCAATTCTATTTTAACCTCTGTGCCATATTTTAATGTGCTATGTACTATTCACGGACTGGAAACTGTTTTAGTGTATAAATAACCTACCTATGACTCCCATACATGTTAATAATTTGCACAATAAAATGCTCTTTCTTGTTTGGATTTTCCTTCTCCTAGTCAAACTGTTGTAATCAATTGCACAGTCTGAAAAACATAACTGTATTTATGTTTTATCAACTTGATATGAACAAAGTATTGTGTTCAAAAAAACACTGCTGACAAGATGGACATTGCAGTTTTAGAGTTCATTCAGTACTAAGATACTAATAGCCAAGGATTAGTGGGAAGTCACAGTATGGACAGCTCCCATACACTTTAGCTTCCAACCTGGTGTCGTGATTGCTCCCTCTTAAATTTGTTGCTGGCATTATTATGCCATCCACCATAATGTCATACAGGGCAGCCACGGGAGCCCCTTTCCAGAGCCAACGCCCACCATCTTATTTGTACTTCCAGTCTACTAACTAAGAGCCAAGTAAAGCTCATCTTCTCACAATTTACTCTGCGTCAGGTACTTAACGATATAGTTGCAGAAAAGGAATTAGTATATTTACCATACCAATATGGTAAATTTAGCTATTTAGTTGTTTTAGAAATATTTGTTCCATGTCTACTGTGTTTCATGTCTTCAAAGACGACGAGACAAAGCACTGCTGTCTTAATGTATCGTTTTATGGAGCAGAATACCTGAAGCTCACTCAGTGATTTATCAGAAGTGAGAAAATAAAATACTTTATTTTTCTTACTTCAAACTATTCTTTTCACCGACTCGGCTGTCGTCACTAAGTAACCATATGTGATGACAGCTTCCTTAGGCTTTCCAGAATGAATGGAATCATAGCTTCCTCTTTGCAAGTTGTTCCTTTGCTAATTCTGAGCTCATACTCTCCTCTTGTCTTCCTGTAAAATTATGCCCTCATGATTACTTGTTGCTTCCATGTCTAGAATTATGAAACCCTCACCTGTTAGGTAAAATGATGCGATTGTCAGATTGGCATACTATGGCTAATGGCAGCACACAGAGAATTGTTAAATTTTTGTGTTTAGTAGAAAATTACTTTAAAATTTGATAAAGAACCTTCCGTGCTTGTTTTCAGAGTGTTTTGTTTCAGATTTACATTGGTAGCTTTTAGTCTTGAGATCTAGGAGACACGAGGAGATGAATTTTGACAGTGTCCTCAGGGCAAACACTCACTCACCATGCTATTCATAAAAGCCCTACTGTGGTCTGGTGAGAAGACCCAGTGGGTAAACACTTTTGCCCCCAAGCCTGGTGACTTGAATTTGGTTTCTAGGACCCATGTCATAGTGGAGAGAGAGAGAAACTCCGCAAGATGTCCTCAAACATGCACATCCTCACACACGCACACACACACAATACATACACACACACACGCACACACACACTTGCAAAAACACACTATGCACTAAATATATGTGAAATTATAAAAGAGGATATTTATTTTTAAAAACATAACTAACAAAATTGGAAATCTCAAAAACATTATCCAGGATTATATATATATACATGTATATATATCAATTAGGACTGTTTTATTTTCCTATAAAATAATCAAAAGTCATGCTCATAGAACCTTCATAAGGAGATTTCATAAGAAACAGTAGGGGTCACAGTACAAGTTGGTGAAGAACAAAAAGGGATGAAGTAGAACGGAAGAGGAGAGCCAACTCTCATTTTCACAAACATGTATGACAGGATATAACACTTTTTCTTTTTCATATTATTTTAAGAGTATCATTTTATATGATAGATTTTTACCATAATTACTGATGAATGTAAAACAATTTATTAAATGCAAAATTTATTCCAATTATATTGTTAAGGTGATGGTATATAATTTCATTACAGCTGTTTATGCCCTTATATTGTATTTTACATGTTATTAATGTGTAATTATGTCATTAAAATGTTAAGATATTATAGTTATATGACAACATGCTTTTATTATACAGTGAATACTCTGTATCCCACCCTGAATGGGAAATACTCAGAAAAGTTATCGCCGTCTGTTTGAACACTCATGGACTGTTTTTTTGTCCTTATTCCCTAAACAATTCAATAAAGTAAACATTACTTAACATTTGTATTGTAGTTAGCATTATGGATAATATAGAAATGATTCCAACTGTATTAGAGAGTGAATAGGCTGCACTCAAACCTGCAGCTTTTGATAGCCACAGGTGACCATTGGACCAGTTGTTTAGATCAGATACAAATGGATTAGCATATATGATATTTGGTGTATTGCATTTATGCATTTTATACATGATGTAATTGCTTATAAAGGTTGTTACATTTCATATATCTTCTTATGCATATTATTAGTGAGAAAAATTATTAAATATTTGGCCATTTGTTTTGAACCAGATTTTAAAAAATTGAGTTCTTTCTAAAGAAAATACTATCATGTTTGCATTTTACTCTATGGGGTTCTGTAATTATTTGAAATATTTATCATAGCAGACACAATATATCTTTTCCCAAATACACACCCTCTTGTGTTTTTTGTTGTTCTTATTGTTTATGTAATATACTGAATCCAGTTAATGCTATCCATATGTGCATGGGTGTAGGGTGATCCCCTGGGACATGGGCAACCTACTAGCAACCGGCATCCCCCTAAGAAAAGTGACTCACCTTCCTCCATCAGTCGCCAACTGCAAAGACCTCCATGGCTAGGAGGATGACTTCAGAAAGCCCCTTCCAAGCTCTATGATAGGATTTCACATGGCATGAGGTTGTGCGTGTTTTGTGCAGGTTATCACAGTTACCATGAGCTCCTGTGTGCAACAGCAATGCCACGTCTACAAGGCAGCATGTCACAGCACTCCTCCTCACCATCTAGCTCTTCCATTCTTTCTGTCACTTCCTCTGAGATGTTTTCTCCTTCTTGGGGATGGGGACTTTGAAATGGATGTTCCATATATGCATGCCTAAGTATTCCCAGTTTTTTATTCTTTAAACAGTTATGACTCTCCTCCTTAGCTACTATCCACTACCATAAGACAGGTTTCCCAACATCATGAACAGCACAAATCTATGAATGTAAATACAAATATTTAGAAGTCACTTTGACAACATGACTATTCAGCAAAACAACATCAACAGGTCCTCCCCTTGGGCCTAAGACTTCCCTTGCCATCTTTTATCCTCCCGTGCTTATAGTACAGGCATGAATTGCCAAGAGGTGGCAGGTGAGAATGAACTATAGCCAAAGGTGTCATTACAGATCTCAAGAAAAGCTGACCTACATGTTAGGTAAGCTTTTCACCATCACCAAATCCCAAGTCTCCAAAATAAAACATTTACCTGAAGAGAGTTTTCCAATCCATGTGATCAGTAAGCCCATTTGGAATAATTCTTAGCGGGAATACGACCTTTCTCTTTAACAATAAGAGTGAAATTTTCTTATTTTCTCTTCTAGACATCTCAGAATATCAAGTCTCTATCTAGGGCCACAGATACAATGTAGATACCATACCTTTGGCCAGTGATCAGAATCCACCATTTCTGTCTCTGCTTTAAAAATTTACACATCAGTGACCACCCAACTTGTTAATATCCAACTAGTTACCTAACATTCTCACTTATTTTGCATTTCAACTACTTTGTATGGACTTAAATATAGCAGAGTGTTTTAAATATGTGAAGAACATTGGATAAATAACCTGGATTACCAGTTAGCTTGAGAGGGGCAAGTATAACTTGCTAGCAATTAAATATCCTATTTAATAGTATTACTTTATGTTCTATTTATACAGTTGAGTTCCTAGTGGTTGCTTCCAAGATCGATGGTGGAATATATTAGAGACTGCACAAGTTAAAAGGAGCTCAGAGACCCCTCGTACACCTGACATTTTTGGCAGCTGCTCAAGTTTTGACCACATGAATGGCCACAGTTTGGTCTTTCAGAGTTTGAGCTTGTTGTACAACTTCCTCAAATCAGTCTGGCTGGGTCTTTGTTTGGAAGCCAAGCAGCAAGATACATTTGTTCTTACATGAAAAAGGCACATTAACCTAATTTTCCATAGAATTTACATATAAATTGACTTAGTACAGGGGGCAAAGTCTCTTGAAAATGAGACACTTTTAAGATAGGTTTTTAGCACATTATTGAATCGAAAACCTAACCTGAGAAAGTTTGGTTAAAAGTCTTGCCACAGACGTCTTTGAAAAAGTCTTTTCTCACCACACGCCAGTGTCATCTTCTTTTATTGTCCCTTTGGAGTGAACATTTGGTTCCAACATCCGGCAATTTTCATGGTGATTTTCAAGCCACAAATTAATAGTCATGTCAGGTGTATTGTGTCCTTGGCTTTTCACAACCTGAAGGTTTACTTTAACCAAGTGTCAATTGGTTAGTGTTTCCTGACATTTTTACTTTTCCTCGCAGTTTTCTCTTCAGTATTCTTAGCCACTGTCAGTCTGTTTAGAACAAAATGATGTCCTTCTTTTTGTGCTTCTATTGCAATGGGCTGGTTTAAAGTACCTTAACTTTCTCCAGTGTACCCATTCACAGTGGAGAAGAGAAAAAAAAGTCCCTTATGTAAGAAACTTTTGCGAATTAGAATGAGAAACTTGCTTAGTGGACCTCACCCATGACTCACTTTATTTTAATTTGCATGCATTTTGTAATGCCAGAAATTTATTTATTTTTGTCATTTAATGGTTTTGAAAAGAAATGCCTAGTCCTTTAAAAGAATACAAGAATGAGACATTTGGGGGAAAGGCGTCATATTTTTCCTCTTCACCTGTCCCATTTTTTTTCTCTCTTGACTTTGGAAATGAATTATCAGGTAGTGAGTCCTGGAGATAAGGCTCAGTAGTTGAGAGCAAGTACTGTTCCTACAGAGGGACCTAGTTCAGTTCGCAGCAGGTGGCTCACCACTACCTGTGCCCCTCAGTTCCAGGCAATCTGACACCCCCTTGTGCTTTACACAGACACCACACTCACATGTACGTTCTGACAGCCAGACAGGCATATTATATATACCAGGATTAAAAAAATAAATATTGGAAATTAAAGAGATATCTAGCAATGAATAGTGGTCAGTTTAAAATACTATATACAGGATTTGGATGAAAGGAAAATTTAGATTTTTCAATAGATCATAAAAAGATATAAAAAATCATAAAAAGACTAAACATAAAAATTCTTCTTTGTTTTGCCCCAACATGCCTTTAGAAAAATACCATTATAGAATATTGAGTATTTTGCATTGATTTCTAAGGACACGTTGCAAAAGGTATTCATGAAATAAGCTAGGATTGTATTTTGCCTTTAAAAATATTGAAGATTTTTCATTCTGTTTTGAAAGGAAAGGACTTTTTTCCCAGTTCTTTCTTCAGGTCCCTCAGGTTTGTCCTTCAGATTTTCTGAGTACTGAAATGAAAGCTCAGGCGAGCCTTTTGTCTAGTGATAACTATAGCTTTTAGACTAGCTGTTGCTGTGTTGCCATGGAAACCATGCAGGATTCTGAGGTAGACAGGATTTGGTCCAACAATTCACAGTGATACCCAATCAATTTACTTTCTTTCACAATTTTTAATGGATAATTTTGGTTTATGTTGTTCACTACAAAATGTAAATGAAATTTTATTAATTTTCTTACCATTTTACTAATTTGAACATATTTGGTACCAAGTCTCTATTTAGTGTTAGTGTTTATTAAAGATGTTTTGATGAAAATTCACATCTACGTTGAGAATTTTCGTTTTGTGCATAACAGATTTTCAAAATGCAGTGTCCTAATGGGAAGTGAATAGCCATAATAAGCTTTTAGTATGGTGATTAATTCCAGCAGTTCTATTCAAAACCCAAGGTGAATTATTGATGAAGAGGGCTCAGGGAATTGAGCCTTAAAGATGTTATCTTACATTAATTAGTTTTCTTGCTTCTATTTGATTTCTAAATACTGAATAATTATGTCGATGAATCTCTCTCTCTCTCTCTCTCTCTCTCTCTCTCTCTCTCTCTCTCTCTC
>LOJH01001791.1:16317-26882 GCA_001685095.1 Ellobius talpinus
CCTTCCTTCCTTCCTTCCTTCCTTCCTTCCTTCCTTCCTTTCTTCTTCCTTCCTGGTTTCTGTTTCATTCCTCACTCAATACAGAAAGCAGTTCTTAAACTGGCAATGATGAATATATGAAGTACCACGGGGCGAAAAATCAGCTAAAACTGCATGGGTATTTTGGGAAAACACGTTAAAATAGTCTGCAAAGATGCTTGTTTGCATATGACAGTTATGGTCAGTGAATTAGTAGAGAGGTATAATGTAAAAAACTGATCAGAGAAAACTAGAGAAAAGTCATTGATGGTGTAGGAGAATCAAGAAGCTGTCTCAGCACAAATTCAATGTAGGTAAAGTGCTGAATAAAGGAATAGTAATTGCATGTTATAAGAATGAAGAGAGATAGCATAATAGAGAGGAAGGCTAGATAGCTAAAGAAGGGACAAACCTACTGGAAATTTTAAAGCTTTCTATGATTCTTGAAGTCATTCTAATGCTTGGAGGCCTACTTAGAAAAGGGAATAACATGAGTGACAAGCTACATTTACTATTTTCAAAATGTCACTATAGTCACAGAGAGATAAATTAACAGCTGGGAGTCTAAACTTGGGCAAAATAGGTAGCCAAGAGTGCTGTTTAAAAGATCTAGGTATGTCTTTCCTACAATCTGCAAGTCAAATGAAATTAAGAAGATGCTAAAATGATTTTATCAGAGATTGGAGAGGTGACTCTGTGGTTAAGGGCAGCTGCTGCTCACTCCAAAGAACACTTATCAGTCTCAGTTCTCACATTTGGGGCCTCAAAATCACCTGATATCTTAGTGTAAGGGAATACAACACAATCTTCTGACCTTACGGACTCCTGTAAACACATGAGCGTATACACACACACACACACACACACACACACACACACACAGGGAAATAAACTCTCAAAAGTTTTTTTTTCTTTTTTTGAGACAATGCTTTTTTTCTGTAACTTTAGAGCTTGTCCTGGAGCTCACTTTGTAAACCAGGCTGTCCTTGAACTCACAGAGATCTGCTTGCCTCTGCCTCCTAAGTGCTGAGATTAAAGGCATTTGCCACCACCACCTGGCTTCAAAAGAATTTTTGAGTAACACTAAACCAAAAGAGATCTATACTTTCTTATGCCTGATCCAATTCCATACTTTTGATTCTGTTTTTTGTTTGTTTGTTTGTTTGTTTTTTGTTTTTCAAAACAGGATTTCTCTGTGTAGCCCTGGCTCTACTCAAATTTGCTCTGTAAACCAGGCTAGCCTCAAATTCACAGACATCCACCTGCCTCTGCTTCCCAAGTGCTGGGAATAAGGGTGTGTGCCACCACTGCCTGACCCAATTGCATACTCTCAAGCAGCTTTTGTGCCTTGCCTCTCTTTCTATGACACCCTAATTAAACTATCCCTGTTGCACATGGTGTGGTGGCACATACCTGTAACCCCAGAACTCCCACTTAATAAGCAGACATGGGCAGCTCTCAGTAAGTTCAAGGACAGCCTGGTCTACATAGAAAGTTGCAGGCAAGTAGGGTTATATAGCGAGACCTCTGCTCAGACCTACAAACAAATCATCAGTTTGGAAGAATCGAAAGATTATATGACTTATCAAAATTCACATTACTATTAATTTGAGAAATCACACTAAAAACTAAAACTTTTTTTGGAAATATGCTAATATACACCCTTGGTTCCTCAACTCATGTCCTGTTATTTATATTTAATGAATATATTAGATATTCATTAAAACTACCATTCAGACAGCTTATTTGTAATAAAATGCATATCAGCATTTATCTTTACAATTATGTTCAGAATGATAAATAGCTTCAACTTTTGTGATATGCAGTACAGAAAGTTATTTGACTAAATACTTCAAATTTATAAACTACATTTATTATTTTATAAATTAAATAAACTTAAAATAGTTTATTTTTAAATTACTTTTTGACATGTGATATAGTTTCTTGATCTTAACACAGTGAGAACAAGCTGTGTCATGTGCTTCTAATCTCATTGTAACTGTACTGGAAATCAAGTTCAGGACTTCACACATGCTAAGTAAAGGACTTCTCACAGCTACAGCCTTTTTATGTCTACATGGTGCTGCTTAAATTTAGTGATTGTAGCCAGGTGTAGTGGTACACGACTTTAATCCAAGCACTCAGGAGGCAGAGGCAGGCAGGTCTCTGAGCTTGAGGCCTGGTCTACAAAGCAAGTTCCAGGACAGTTAGGGCTACACAGAGAACCCCTGTCTCAAATAACCAAAAACATAAATTAGTAATTGTATACAGCTGTTTCCTTTTTACTTCTCCACCCTTTTCTACTTATTCTCCCAGCCTTCAAAGACTAGCAATTGGAACAGTTCATTTATCTATTATGTAATAGTTTATCTCCCCAGGAAGGTAACTGTTTTTCCTGTATTTAGAATAAGTCACATCTTAAAGATTGTATACAGAGGAAATTATATAGTTTTTTTTCTGGTAGTGAGAAACCGGAAGGCATAGAATGCCTAATTGCTGACACAAAACTATCATATTTCTTTCAAAGAGTGACTAAAATTGTGAATTTTAAGTCATTTTTGTCCCTTTATCTTAGAGCTGTATTTGTTTAACTCGGTTCTATCATATAGAGGTTAAGGAATAATTTTAAATGATGAGAATTGTTGCAGAAATTCTACTTTGCAAATAAACGAAAAGAAGTCTCATTTTCGGCTGTATTTCATTTTGGCCTTATACAGGTTGGATTGAAGACACTATTTGCCCACACTATCTGACCTATATCACCAAACTACACCTGCATCAGCTTGTCTAGCAGAGAGCTTGCTTCCTCTGTAACTTGATCTGTATAAAAGGAGACATCAAAAGATATTTGTTTTATACAAATGTGTAGCTTCTTCCATTGGCAGAGTGGGAGGACTTTGTTCCAGAATAAATCTTTCACTCTACACCAGAATTTTAACTCTTAATTAATGAGTGGCAGGTCCCCTGTCTGCAGCACACATTTAGGTAAATTCTAACTTTCTAAAGTAAGTTGTTTCACAATGGCTGAAGTCATGAATAAAGTCATATATTCAGTTTGATGGGGTTACATAGTTGATCTACCAATGATCTATCATGAAAACAAAATAAAAAAATTCTTCTGATAATAAGTTTCTAAGACATATTTCTATTTTGGTTGCTAAGACTAGACCATGAATTTGAGGGTATGGGGAGTCATTTAGGTTTGAAAGGATGACCAGCCACGTCAGTCTTCTGGTTTTGGCAAAAGCTTGCTTGTTTAGTCCAAGCACATTTTCTTCGGCTGGCTTACAAGTCATCTTCATGTATAGAGAACTCTTTTCCTGTCCCCCACAGCAGTGTCCCCTCCCTACAACATATGTGGCTCTCTTCTGCCAAGAGGGGGCCAGATTGGCTTTCAAGAGTTGTTCCATCTGTGACTCATGAGCTTTTCTATTCTCTAATTTTTCCTAAAAGAATAGTTGGTATCTTTAGGAGAACTGACGTGGTTGCTGAATATTTAAACCATTATGATTTTATTTCAAGGAACGATGCTAGGCTTTCTGAGTATGAGAAGAACCAAAGAAGAGCCACCACATTTTCAATTTTCCTGTATCTCTTTTTTCATAGTCTGAGAGGCAATGGCTGAAAGCCAGTGAGACTGTCTCATTAGCTGCAGGAACATGCTCTGATTAGATGGGATACTCAGCTGTAAGGGGCGAGTGGGGCACTGTGATGCTAACACACAACCAGGAAGCACAGGGTGCAGATGGCCTGTGTTGGTGACAGGAGTTTAGAGCAATGCAAATCCATTTAACTTAAAAATTGGTACATTAAAGCATTCAATACAAGGGTATTACAACACAAGAAGAAAGACAGGAAAATGAAGCTAGTGACCCAAGCTAACTGATTAGGGTCAATTAAAATTGCTTTAACTGGAATCACTCTAGCAGTTTGGATTGACATCTTTTTTCCTTTTAATTTTTTTCTTGCTGATTTTACTTTGCACCATTTTCTCAACAAACGTTGACCTGCTGGTCTTCAAATTCCATTATTTGGAAACCTTTTGACTTTATTATCTTCAAAACTGAGCAGCTAAAGAAAAAAATAGTGAAGCACTAACCGTCTCTTGCATTTAAAAATGTAGAATGTCTTTCTTTTTGAAACCAAGGACAATACTGACTTAAATTTATATAACCACTTTAAAGAGGAATATTTATTTCTTACTGCGAAATCTCCAAAGAGCTTATCGTCTATGTTATGGCAAAGCTAGATTGAATGAATAATCACTCATATATGAAGTAATAAACTAAGTTTAGTGACAGTAACACATGGATTTAGGGTCTTTCAAAGGAGAAGCATTTGGATATGCTGCCCTTCACTGGAAACATTAGAAGCTGGTATGAAGATTATGACATATGTGTAGAGGCCTGAAAGAATGTAGGGAATGGAGAGATGAAGGGTTTTTCAGTGACATTGGATCATTGCAACTATTTATGAATGTTCTCAAACACTAAGATGCAATGCAACAACAACATTGTTGAGGGGCAAGAGCTACACTTATCTGTGGATATAGGGACAAATGTTTAGACCAGTTAGGCATTATGCTGGCTAAATTAAGCTGTAATTGTAAGTTCACCTCCAATCCAATGCCAAATTATCAACTCTGAAAATATATATACAAGTAGCATTTTATAGGTTGAGTATGCTGTATTCAAGTATCAGGAATACACACACACACACCACACACACATAACACACACACACATAACAACTAATAAGAAAAGAGGCCATGAATTTGAAAGAGGACAAGAAGAAATATATAGCCGGGTTTGGTGAGAAAAGGGGGAAGGAGGAAATAATGTCATCATATCATCATATCAAAAAATAAAAGAAATAATTTAAAAAATCCCATGTTATTGCAGCAGATAAGACTTGAGAAAAAGTTAGAAGCCACATCTTATGGGAACCAAGAGGATGAAGATTCACCACATGTTGCACTTCTGTTACTAGTTCAGGAATAGCAGAGCGCTTCCATGGGGTTTACAGCAGAT
Organism: Ellobius talpinus; assembly: GCA_001685095.1. Lineage (NCBI taxonomy): Eukaryota > Metazoa > Chordata > Mammalia > Rodentia > Cricetidae > Ellobius > Ellobius talpinus. Next base: position 21,366 of record LOJH01001791.1, read on the forward strand.
TATGTAAATTTGTTTTCCTCCAAGGCATCTTCAACTTTAATAATCATAATGCCACCAAACTAAACAATATTTCTTCTGTCTAAACGAAATGAAAATCAGAATCCTCTCACAGAGCTAATACTAATTCTAATACTTCTGACCTGTGCTCTTTTCCCGAGACATGGAAACTCACTTAACCAGCAGGGCCACAGTGGATGAAATTATCGCAGACTTGTTTCTTAAGAGAATTCCTCCAATATTTCTTGTAGACAATAGACCAAAGAGAGGAAGGATAAGTGTAGAGCAAATGTGATAATGCTGTGGTTTTATATAAGTGCTGCCAAAATAGGAAAGGTAGACCATTTCTGAATATTTTTCATATCAAAAGCAAAAGCCCTGAGGATTCACATTGACAAGAGTGTGTTTCCTATGTGGACATCAATGTCTGCCTTCAGAGGCCAGAAGAGAATGTGAGATCCCATGAGTAAGGATTTACCATAAAAATTTAAAAAATTGTATTATTTTAGTTATTAATGAGGGGTGTAAGTGCTAAGTATAGCTCTCACTCTGTACTTCCTCACATGAGAAATGGAATGACCACCACTCAGATTTAGAGAATGCTGAAGAAGAGATCAATATGGATAGTGAAGTAAATAACACAGCTTAGGTTCTGGGATTTTAAGAAAATAATCAAGGAGCTACGGGGATGGATCAGTTGTTAAAGCACCAACTGCTCTTCCAAAGGACCTGGTTTCAATTTCCAACACCAATCTGGTGGCTCTCAACCAACTGTAACTCCATTTCCAGGGATATGACATTCTTTTCTGAACTCTCAGGGCACCATGCGTGCAAGTGATAACCTGACATACATGTAGGCAAAACATTCCTGCAAAGTAAGTAAAATGTATTGTTTTTAATTTAAAAAAATTATAATGAAGACATCTGTAGGTTCCCACCATCCCTAACTGAGGAACTGTGGGCAGTTGGTGGCTTCCAGAGCAGCAAGAGTTTGTTTTCTTTAAGGATGTAGCTCATAGTAGGTTGACCTTGCTCCACCCCCAAATGTATATGAACAACACAAATTGGAGTCAATGGGTTATTCAATTAAAAATATAAAGGGGCCACTAAGTTTATAGTATGGATAGGCCTGGGAAAATTTATTTGGAGGACCTGTGGATGTATATATTCAAAATACTAAATACATTGAATTTCATGCTTTAATATAGTCACTATAAAGAATTTTCTCTCTGCATTTTTCCTCAATATATTATCAAGTATTTTTTAAATTTACTTTACATATGGGCTGCTGTTTCCTTTCCCTTCTCTCCTCTCAATATATCAGCCATCTCACTTCCCTCTATTCTCAACACCCCAATTCACTCTTCCCCTGTTTCTGTTCCAGAAAGGGCGGGACTCCAGTGGGTCCTGCCTATGGGATGTGCTGGGGTAAAGGTGGACTAGAGATTGAGGAAGTGGCCAACCAATGACTGATCAAGTAGAATTATCATAGGTAGTCATATCATATTACATATTTCCAAAAAACATCAAGAACATGTTTTTAACTCAGACTAATTTATGAATGATAACAGTTCTATTCATTCAGACTTGAACTTTGCATTATATAAACATGTGTCATGACATCAAATTGTTATATTAATATCACATTAATATATATGATTTTATGTGCCTATTAAAACCTCAAAAAGAAGTGACTTTATAGTTCAGTGAACTGTATTTTCCATTGGCCTAATTGGCACAGTCATCACTTAAACCCCAGCTCCCTAAACTGTGGGCTGTGACCCCATATGCACCCACATAACTAAGTACAGTAATCTTGAAATTTTGGCAACAGTATAAGGAGTGTAAACAAATAAGAACTGAAGATTAATCTAAGTCAAACATACAATGTATCTGAGGCATTTCCGGCAGCATCCCTGTGTTGCACTGATTTCACTCAGCTTTAGTTAAGTCCATTTTGTAGGTATAAATAACTTTACAATTCAGTCAAAAGAAGTAGTCATCTGAAAATGGATTATACATTTAGATAGACAGTTTGCCCAAAGACATGCACAGATGGCAGAAATGAGCTAAAAAGAAGACGGATGTCAGTATGTCATCAAAGTATTCAAAACCCACTTCATGTAATTATATCCCAAGCATTTTACTTTCATTTGAAATCTGAGGTGGAAATATGCTTTTATTTTCTTTGTTCATATATGAAGTTTTGTAACCTATGTTATTAACTTTACAATTGTTTTCAAATAAATGTGTGGGCATCTTTCTCATCATAAATGCAAGAGATCACTGGATAATGTTTTTATTTTATTTTTTAAAGCGTGCTACTCAAATAATTGGCCCAATTTTATTTATTTTTTAATTTTTTTATTTTTTGTATATGATTAGCTTGCTTGCATGTATGCCTGTGAACCACAAGCATGCCTGATGCCCATGGAGGTCAAAAGAGGGCACCAGATCCCCTGGAACTGGAGTTATGGATGATCGTTAGTCACCATGTGGATGCTGGGAACTAAACCCAGATCCTGTAAGAGTACACATGCTTTAACTGGCAAACCAGCTCTCCAACCTATTTCTGTAATGTGTACATATAGACCCCATGTTTGAATGAACTGTGTTACAAAGCTAAGGATAGTTGATGGATGGTGATGTGGAAGATTAAACATTATTGATGTTAAAAATCCAGGATTGTTTTCTGGAGCACACAGAGGCATACGGGTACAGATCTAACACAGAAGGATTTAATTTCTGTGGCTCCAACTTCGTGTCCCATATGGGAAATGCAGACATTATGTTTCACTTCATGGAAATGTTAATGGAATTAATTAAATGGGTGCTTTTGAAACTACAGAACATTCTGTCTTTAGTTGTTCACACATTGTCAAACATGATACTGTGCTAACTCTTGGTCTGACAGGCAGTGCTCCCTTTTCTCACAGATGGATCCTTCACAGAGCTTCCTGACCACAGTCAGGATTAAGTCCCCAAACCCCTTTAAGGAAAGGGAGCATCTGTTGTTATCAACAGAGAATTGAGGCTGAGTACAGGTCATGAGATAAGAGGCCTACATCTTTTAAGTTGTATTTTCATAGAGGATTTATATAACCAAGCAGAAGGACTGGAGTACATACAGGCTTCTTTCCTCCATTATAATGTATTACCATTGGGAATTCTTGGCACTCCAGATTTTTAAATAAAACTTTGTCTTTCAGAAGGCATGTCTCTCGTGGGGCTTTTTCTTTAGTCCAATGGTTCCTTCTTGGTGAAGACTTCGTTATGACAGAAAGGAAGGCTCCTCATATTCTACACTATTTAGTAGCAAATGTGGGAGAACTCCAAGCAGAGAGAACAGCATGTTCAAAAGCAGAGGCTTGCAAATAAACTTGTCTAAATCAGGGAATCATTCAGTGTGCTACCCACTGACAAGCTTAAATTCTGTCCTCAGGGTAACCAGAAGGCAAGGAAGGACTTGAAAGAACTTCATACAGAGAAAGATTTGACAATGTTCATCTTTTAAACAATTATTCAGGACTGGTAAGAGAGCACATATTCAGAAAGTGAGGAGAGAAGAAAAGCCCTCTGTAAATAGCAAATTTTCTGCATAAATTAAGGACAAGGAAGTTAAGTACCATTTAGGAAGCATCATTAGATAGAACAGATTTAATATGATGAGCAGGGTATTTTAATTAAATTAAATTAAAGTGAAGAGGAGAATTGGGCATACTCTAGTTTTTGGTAACTGGATATTTCCTGAAATTTTGTATTGTAGAATATGAAATATTGGGAAGAAGAAGCTGGCATTGTGCTGAATTCAGAGTCTTCTCATAAAAGCCTCTAAGCTCAGAACAGCATTTTGACTCTTATTTCTAGGGCTAATATTTTCTTCTGCATTTAATTTCTTATTTTTCACAAAACCATTTCCCTAATGCTTCAAGACCTTCCAGTACCATCGCTGATAAAACGCAAACTCATTTCCCCTGACTTGCAAACATTAATGCCTTATGTAAATTTGACTACCACTAATGGCCATTGTATAACCATATAAATCTATATCAGTTCCCTCTTTCTTTATTTTCAGAATTCCTATAGCTCATCTTAAACAAAAAGAAACTTAAATGTCAAAAATACATGACTGTATACAGAAAGTATACACACACACAAACACACACAGTGCATGCAAACACACACACACACACACACTCACAGACATATCCACACTTATCCTTAAAGGGAAATCCTGCAATTTTTATGAGTTGAATTAAAAAATATTGTGTTAAATAAAATAAGTAATACACAGAAATACAGATACAATGGAAGTGTAGAGAATCAGAGAATCATGGTTACAGAGGCCACAGGTGAGCAAGAAATGCATGGTGATGATGAAAGGGAAATATCTTTGGTTTTAGTGTCCTAAGTGATGAAGATGGTGAACACTAGAAGACCGTGCAGTTCAAAATTGTTGCAAGTAAATTTCAAATGTCCTCACCATAAGAATGACGGGCATTTAACTAGCCTGGTGTGCATTTTACATGATATTCATGAATCATGACTTTGCACCACATATATAATAAATGTTGATTCATAAGTAAAATATATTTAAAATAAGCAATAATAGAGAGTGAAAATACTAAAAGAGGAAATTTGGAATGCAGGAAACTATACATATAGCAGATGGTATATTCTGAGCCTTAAATAACTCTGCTTTGAAACATTTAACTTTCTATTTAGCAAATAATTTTAAAGTGTGTTAGTGTATTGTTCATTATGTTTTTAAATAATAATCAACATGAAGTTAAAATCTTCATGTGATTAAATATTTAACACAGAGCATAGCATCATATTGTAATCCCTGTAATGTCACAGTTATGTCCAACCCTAAAATGAACATTTAGGTAAAATATGATAGATACCAACAATTCACATCTATTGCTTCAGTGTTTAAGCAGAATGTCATTTTAATTCCAGTGTAAGTTCTTTCTAGTACAACTTTCTGACAGCTATTTCATAACAACATCCCCATAATACCATTCCTCATTAATTGTAAGACAGCTCCCACATCATCTGTGCCATCCCAGCCCTTTGTACTAAATCCTTTCTCTGACCCTGGAACTCTCACCCACACCTGAAGGATAGTTATCAAAGCATAAACAACTTTTCTCTGCACATGAAAGTCAGACTTTATAACTACATTGCCAATAAAAATAACTTACTATTCTTTACTCAGTAGCGAGCTTGTTTCTTTTTTCTAATAATTTTTTATACTTTATAAGTAATACCATTCAAAATTTCCACTTCCTCCCCTCCTCCCACTTCCCTCCTGCTCCCCCATTCACCCTCACCCCCCCTCCAGCCCTAAGAGAGGGCAGGGTACCCTGCCCTGTGGGAAGTTCAAGGTCCTCCCCCTCCATACTGGGGTGGGGTGGGGGGAAGGGGAGAGCGGGAGAGAGAAGGGACAAGGGGAAGGTTGGAGGAAAGCTTGGGGGAGTGGGATGGTTGAGATGGAGGAAGGACGGATATGGGAGC
>LOJH01001791.1:26915-46447 GCA_001685095.1 Ellobius talpinus
GCTTGGGGGAGTGGGATGGTTGAGATGGAGGAAGGACGGATATGGGAGCAGGGACGAAGATATCTTAATTAAGGGAGCCATTTTGGGGTTGACAAGAGGCTTTGACTCTAGAGGGGTTCCCAGGTGTCTACGGGGATGTCCCGAGCTAGGACCCTGGGCAGTGGAGGAGAGCGTGCCTGAACTGGCCTTGTCCCATAGACTATCTTGAATATCACCATAGAACCTTCGTCCAGAGTCAAATAGAGATAGAGACAGAGACCCACATTGGAGCACTGGACTGAGCTCCCATGGTCCAGTTGAAGATGTGAGCTTGTTTCTAAACAAAGTATGGTCCTTGAACCTTCCTAGGTTAGGACTTGAACTTGTTGGGACCTAGAAGGTCGTGTACACTGAAGTTCTTAGATTAATTAGAGTTCTTGAGGACTGCTTTAGATAAAGTCAATAACATAGCATAAAGGAACCTATACAACTGTATTTTTTATCAATAATTTGGATCTCTTTATTCCAACTTATTCTGGAATGGAGCTTTCTAAACAATTCAGCTAAAATCAAAAGCAAAATACTGTTGGCTGTGACTATAATTCCCAGGAGGATCAATCTTTATGCCACAAGCTAAGTATGTATAATGAATTTTCTTGAAGAGCCATGATATATTATTTTGTAATAAGATGTAAATGTGAAATGATCATGACAGTTCAAAAATCTCTTAGACATAACTGATTTCAAGCCTTTAGGAAAGTACCCCCTAAAGGGATTGTAATACCATATAGTAATTTTTTCTCTAGTTTTTGTGAAGAACCTCCATAACATTTACCAAATAGTTGAACTAATCATGTTTTCATAGCAATGAACAAAGATACCATTGTCTCTACATTCTCATCAACACTCATTATCTTTTTAATATAAAAGTTATTGTGATAGGTGTGAAATCCTAACCCACTGTGCTTTAATTTACATTTTCCCATGATTAGGAATGTTCACCATTTTTTATATGTCTGTTTTTGAAGTGTGTGACCTCTGCCAATTTTTAATATTTTCCTTGTTTGCTGCTGAAGTCATAGTGAATCTTGGATATTAACTCCTTATTGAATATGTAGCTTTCAAATTATTTTTTACAGGTAGTTGGTTGTCTTTACACACTGTTGTTTTTTATTTTATTTGTAATTATGTTTTGCTCCTTTAGAGTCTGTATGATAAGAAATTATACAGACTATTTTGGTAGTTTGAGAAGGCATTTACTAGTCACCTTTCAGAGGAATAGATTGGCTTCATTTTCACTTCAGTTATTGCATTGATACACACATATGTATGTATATGCATATACATAATGTCTCAGTTATGAAGAATGAGCTCCTCTTATGTCTAACAGTTAAGATTTTCTTAGAATAGGCTAAATCATTATCTAAGTATACTTAACTCTTTTGTACAAAGTTAGATTGGGGGAAAGGTTTAAGATTATAAACCAAAGTCTGGGAACAAGATAAATATATTAAAGGTCCATTTTTTTCAGGTTTCCATCCTTCTTAACTTCCTGCTTAGCATATCAGAGCCTTGCTCTATCAGAACTATGCACCTTAGAATATTGCCTACCACAATGCTAAATATATTACCATTTTGGATTTTTTTAATGATTGAGTTCACCATAGCATATGAATTCCATGCAACATCTTAATAAATAATGTAATTGTCATCTTAACTAACAGCATCTCCACTAAGGAAAATAAACCCTTAACCAAAAGAAGCTGAAGGAATTCTTCCTATGACTGTCATATGTATATTTTTCCTTATTGTTCATACTTCTCCCTCAATATTTGCCAATTCTTTCTCATTTACCAGTCTAGAACTCATAATTATCTGATTTTGAATGCATGCTATTAGGGAAAGCTGATGTTTTATGAATTATATAGGAATTTTAGCCTGTCTGGAATTGCAGAAATGTCCACATTGAGCTACACAGATGATGAAACTCATTCCCTTTTTAAGTTCCTGTTGCTGATTCTTTTGTCCCAACAGGAGCTCCTGTCATCACTCATTGGGTTATTAACAATGACACCAGTTTCTGCCCCCGGCCTTATGCCAGCTTAAGTCCATCAATTACACTATAAGCAGAGTGGTTTCTCTCAAATATGAATCTATGTCAGTCTCTGCAGACATAAAGCTAAAATTCATTTTCACGCAGAAGTCTTCCCAACATAATCTTACTCTTCTTAAATCTCAGTAAACTTCTGTCTTCACTTCAGGCTAACATGGTGATGTTAGAGAAGATGAAGTTCCTACCCATCCACCAACCCAGGCCATCCAAGGTTACAGAGCCCTTGTCAAAAAGAAAAAAAAAGAAAAAGAAAAGAAACCAAAATAACAGATTAACATATGTTTTCCTGTAGGCCACGCTCTTTGTGCACCTTTAAATTTCATACAAAATGAATTTTCCCAACATGAACAGGCCATACTTTTCAGAAACTCATTATTCTTAATTTTAGCCGGTTTTCAGGTTGGAAATGTGATATTATGCTATTGATATTAGGTATTAAGAAGCTGGGGGAAAAGGTTACTTTTAGAAATAGACAAGTATTCTTGTTTTCTTTTGATGAAAATCTAGATGCACTCATATCTGGAGTTTCCTGGAAAAAACATCTATAAGTATTTGATAAATCTCAGATAGTTTATTATGTTTGATTTCCATGTCCTTGAGAAAATCTAGAGAGTATGTGGAGACAGCATGGAATTTTGAACTTGAATATGGTAAATTGAACAACAAATACTCCAAATTTTAAATGCAGACAAGGAACTTAGAGTAATGAGGAACTTATGCTGTAAACTGAAATCTAAAATGAAGTGCCATCTCCTCACCAAGCACCCTGTCAGTCACAGTTGGAGACATTCGCCAAATGCTCCGGTTTCTTAGAACAAGATACAAACACCTCCACAAATTATGTCAGCTTAATAGTGAAATGTTCTTTTTGCATAAAGTAGAAGCTACTAGGATTCAAAAATACAGTGGAAGTTTTTGAAATAAACATCATAAAATCAATTTCATATCTATTTTACCAATAACTTTATGTATCTAAAACAGAACTGAGATGGTATGTGGGTATAAGAGGAAGGTAGAACACAGTTGAAATGAAAATTGATAGAATTCCTTTAGGTTAAATTATCTGGATTTTAAATTATTTATAAGTATTTTTCTTCTTTTAAGTAGAATTATATTTTGAAAATTTGTTTTTGCATTAGTTTACTTATCAAAAGCTATGGTTTCCAGTATAAGAAATTTTGAAAAAAAAATAGAATCAAGTCATGGAACCTTCTATCTCTAAATACTTTATTTCCTATTCATTTGAAATCTCTTTTGCCTCATTTTTACTGTTTCTTTCATCAGTATGCTCTTGATGAGTGTCAGGAATTAAAGACCTAATTCATCCGCTACTCTCACTTCATGTTTGTGTGTATTTGTCTGCAAGAAACTAAGGGAAAACATTCCGAATATTTTATTGGTAGTTATTGGTAGTTTATACTACCACTGAAGACAAAATGGAGTCCTACCAAAGACAACTATTGTCTGAAGAGCTGGGACTGGCAATGAATAATGAGCAGTGGGCTCTACTTCCTAGCCAGACAAACTTAAGGTGCCTGGGGATGCCAGTGTGAAAAATCATGGAGCATTTTCCGTGTTCCCAAATGTTTCTTGAAAGGGAGGTGTTGAAGTGGGATCTACCACTGACATGCCACAGCTTTCTAATTAATGGGCTCCTTTTAAAAGAGACTGGTAATGCTCAATTGCCATCAGCTATCCCCAAGAGATCAAAGTCAAAAGTCAAATACTTTTATGATCATAGCCTTTTTATTATTTTCAGATTGGCTTTAGAATTTAACTGATAAAAATGGATCATATTTTTAAATTATTTATCCACTGACTTCAAAACATTTGAATATATACATTTCTGTTACATAACCAAACAAGAAACCTAATACTAGAGAATTATAATAGTTGCTATGATGATTTTAAAACAAAATACTTAAAAGTTTGTAATGTAATCAAAATTACTGGAATCATGGGTACGTTGTCTGCAGGGCATATTGTCCTAGCCCTGAAGATAAAATAATCAGTGACAACACTCCAAGGCTGCTTATGAGAAAGCTTAATAAATGATTCCACATGGTTTTATCACTGTTCTAGGCCGAAAATCATTTTAATTTTGAACGCTAATGGTAAATTCACTTAGTATTTGTATAAACCTCCTCTCCACTACAGAAAGGCAAGNAAGAGAGAGAGAGAGAGAGAGAGAGAGAGAGAGAGAGAGAGAGGATAAAAAACACAAGAACACCTGGACTCATTCACATCTTAAATAACATGAGGCCTTTTATTTCTTTCAGTTTTCATTCAGTACTAAATTTCTTCCTATGAAAAACATTTAAATATAAAATTTTCTATTATTTGTAGTTGAATTAGGTGTTCCAAACCTGTTATCTCTTCTAAAACATGAATATTTCATGTTTTAAAATGGCTGATGTAAAAATACAATACATGGAACTGTGTTTGATCTTAAGTTTTGAGATTTTCTTCAGACTCTGTTTTATTCATTCGAGTTTTGATATAAATATTAGTAACATTTATTGATACTTAAAAAGTAATGGTGTTTGATGTAGTTTAATTTCTCCAAACTAGAGAATTGCACAGAACACTTATGATTGCCCTATCGTTAATGTCAGGATATTACAAACCACTTCTAGAAGCACAAGCCAGATTAAGCCTCCTGGGAGAGCGGTGTGTCTGAAGGATGAATTTGACTTAGTAAAAAGTATTGAGCAGATAAATTTGGAATGGCTGATGGTTGTGAATTTCTTAGTAAAGGGAACAAAATTTGTTCAGGCTTTGAGAACAAAGACTTTGATCTAGACTTGTGGGTAACAAACTCTGCTTTGTCTCTTTATCCATTTTTGTTTAGATTTTATTTATCTTTTATGAGTGTGTATGTGTGTGTGTGTATGTATGTACAACTGTACATTCACGTGCCTATGGAAGGTAGAAGCACCAGTATTCCTGGTGTTGGAGTTACAGGTTGCTATGAGTAGCTCCTTGTGGGTTCTTGAAACTTGAGTCCTATGGAAGAATAGTAGGAACTCCAAACCATTCATCCCTCTTCCCAGCCACAATCATTTGAAATCTTGAACATGCTTGCTTAAGGTTATTGAAGTCTGATTTATACATCTACAAAATGAGGTATATAAAGATTATGGGTTATAGATTGTGCCAAGTTCTCAGCAAAACATTTTCTGCTCACATTTCATCATAATAAATTTGACGAGCCATGTTTAACTAATGTGGAAGGTAATGGGTGCATGTAAACAGGAAGGTGGTATGCCTATGTGATGCTGTATCAGCTTACAGAGACTATTTCATTTTCTTGTAGCTAGTAAGAACCATACGAAATTATATTTACATTACAGGCATGTATCACCATACCTGTTTTTTTAAGCGGTGTTGGCAGTTGTGCCCTGGGCTACATGATTATTAAGCAAGCATTATAGTAACTGAGCCCCAGCCCCAGCCCTGTTTTACAATTTTCAAGTTAATTAAGCTTTCATCATACAGTCAATACTGCAAAAATGTTGTCTCTCTAAGAGGATTCAAAAAGATCAAAATCATCCCCATGGCGGTTATATTCTAAATAGAGTCTCTTCACCTAAGAAGATTAGGAGGAAACTGTCACCAATGATTTTGCAGTGAAACATTTCTGAACTATTTTTTTTCCAATTGAATTCAGAGTCCACATTTTTATTATAACCTCAGCATCACAGCATGTTAGCCATCTCTGTCTCAACTATGTAGTATGCCCCCTTCTGTCTAATACCCTTCATCTTCTATTCTCTCCATGTTTCATCCTGACTAAGAGTCGCATTTCTCATAATAGCAGCAAAGCTCCCACATTATCTACCCCATAATTCCTCTAGCTTCATCTCTATTTTCCTCCTTCTGCACTTACCTACAGAAACACTGTCTGCCCTCTCTCTCTCTCTCTCTCTGAAAAATGTGCTTTAAGGCTTTTTCGGAACTCCTTTATATGCCTTAAACATTCCTCCCAAAAATTATATATATACAGCCAAAAGTTTCAAATCTTGTGAAGAATGCCACCTTCCCCATGAAACACTTACCAGAGCCACCTTGTCAAATACTTCCTCCCATCTTCCTTGTTCTATAACACTTTGCATTTAGACCCATTTCCCAGTTTAATTTTTCTTCATGTTACATTTAAATAATTGAAATATTTGTATAACGTATTTTCACTTACTGTTGATGTGTTTACAACACTCCAGGATTATGAGATCTGTCAAACAAGAAGATATGTGTATTTCACTAATGTGATCAAAATGACAGGGACAACTCCACTTAAAATATTGGTGACTGGTCTAAGAAACATTAAAATGACTTTTTTAAAAAAATGATTTCACATCGTCTGCAGATTCATACACTCACACCTTTCAGAAAACAATGCCAGTAAGTGATATATTTATATTATGTGGTTGATATGATTAAAAATAGTCAAAAGATTTTCCTAGGTTGTGTTAGGCAGTTTTAAGGTTGGATCCTATATTGCTTCTTCTCTTAAAAACATTCTCTCAGGCTTACATACAGTTAAAATACAATTTAACTTATAATACATATGTTTCGTTTCTCTCCATCAAATGTTATCTTTAAATGTTATGGCTCTTTTTATACCAAGTATTGCTAGCAATCAATGAAAGGCAATACCCTTACTAGGAGTCTCTAAATTCACATTGCAGTAGCAGAAGGAAGATAAGTAAATGAGAACAGGATTAAAAATGATCACTGTAAGGTTAAACCAAAATTATAATAGAATGGGAATGGGTTATTAGAAACCTGAAGAATTAAAGGTTTAGTTTGTGGGGAAACTGCTAGGGAACTAGCTGCCAAGAATGCTGTATTTGAATAAATATTTGAGTGTAAGGAAATGAACCTTGTAGACAGATCATAGTACATTGGGGTAGAGGTTCGGCAAGTGCAAAAGCCTGAGGATGTGGAATGTTGACTGTAATGTGTAGCTTGCTAGGTGGTATAAGGGTCACAGGAATTACTGCAGTTTGTTGTAAGTTTATTTGTACTTTTGGATGGTAAATAGGAAAAATATGTAATATCGTCCTTATACAAAAAGAGCAGCAGTATGAATCAGGAAACCAGGAAGTCGTCTTTTTCCATTTTGCTTTAATTATAAACTGCAGCACGTCTACTTTGCATTTTTATCTGAGATTTTAAAAGCCAAGACAGAATTTGCGGGCATCTATTTCTTCAGCTGTTAGAAACATCTCCCTAAAGTCGGTTCCTCTCATCTCACATTTGCACAAAGAAAATCAATGAATCATAAATAATAGTGAAAACTTTTTTGAAGTTAGTCTATTTTTGATATAACTCTTCCCTGTTTTTTCATAAAGACCTATAAGTTTTAATATACTTTTAAAGAAAAGATATTTTCATTTTATGAAACTTTGTCTTACTTTGTTTCCATGTTTATGACCAATCCTTGTAAACTCTCTAGGTTAGACAAGTTCTACAACTGAGCTTTCACCCCCAGGCCTATATCCATAACTCAAAAACCCAAGAATTTCAAAATACTCTTCAAGGAAAAGCAAGTTTGCAGAGTGTGCGTGCATGGTGATGCATGCATTTAATCCCAGCTCACGTAGGTAGAAGCAGGCAGATCTTTGTGAGTCCAAGGCTAGCCTGGTTTACATACATGACAAGTTCCCGGCTATAGGGGCTACATAGCGTCTCAAATCCTTTTGATTTGAAATGATGATGATTTACATGTAAGTCATTATTTTGATTTTGTTGTTGATAACCAACAAAATCTTCAAAAAAATCACTTTTACATGTGCATTCCAGACTTATTTACATAATTATGCATTTATATTTTAGTACAAGTTTTCACTTGATCGATTTAATTGTTGGGGGATATTTTTGCAATGTATTTTTACTTAAAAAAAGAAAGGGATTTACAGAGAAAGCTTTTCTTTCTGTTTATTAAAATATCTTAATGTTGAGCAAATGTTTAAAAATCAACTTGGCATTGTTTTCTCTGGGTTGGGCATCAACTGAAAGTATTATTGGTAATGTGGTGTTCATTTTGTTAAAATTAAAAAATACAGAATAGATTCCAATGGTTCAAGATTCTATTCTAGCCTATTTGGCATTTTATGAGTGCCTTATTACCCCAGTCCTTTCTGTGAGAATATTTCCTTTTGGTTGAGGAATGTGAATGAAATCCATTAATTTGAGGTCAGGAAAAGGAGTGATTGCCTGTATATTTGTATGTGTGATATTTTAAGTGACCATGCAAACTGTGTCTATCTGTGTTTTCAAGTATATAAGTATGGCTATTTGAAATAAGGCATGATAATTTACTTTGCTTTTAATTAATGATTTTATTTATGTAAAAGAAGCAGTGATGTCATTCATATAGTCAAGGCTTGCTTTGTGTATTTGTCTTCAAGGATTGAAGAGGGAACGCCAAGCCCACATACTGAGAACTAGTATTTGTTTCTCTTTTGCAGATTAGTCAGAATTCAGACAAGGTTGTAGCTCAGGGATAAAGTGCTCGCCTAGCATGTGCAAGGATTTGAGAAAGTTAGGATCAATGATAAATAAGTATAGTCATCTTTCGATTTTGAATTTCTAAAGGCTGTGATCATTTTGGGGACTGGAGAGATGATTCAGCTGTTAAGAGCACTGCCTACTCTTCCAAAGATCCTGAGTTCAACTCCCAGCAACCACATGGTGGCTCACACCCATTTGTAATGAGATCTGGTGCCCTCTTGAGGAAGAGACCTGGTCAGTTGTACTCATCAGCTTAGACCATGAAACCCAATAAGGACAAGTTCAGCAAAACTGCTATAGATGGGCTGCTCATGCATGGTTTAACATTGCCAGGGCATAAAATTCATTCATGCTCATTTTTAAACTCCTACAATCTGCCATTTGTTTCTTTTCTAGTTTTCCTACTTACCCTGAAAATTCATTCTTTGCCCAGTGGGGACAAAGAACATGAATACACACACACACACAAAAAAAATACAAAAAGAGCCAAGATACTATAATTATTTGTGCCAACATTTTGATGCTCCAAATTAAATATTTTTCAAATTTGCATAAAACATTATATGATTTTATATTTAATTTAATTTAAAAATCAAAATTAATTACTTATATACTCAATTCTTATGTATGATCCAGCTGAAAACAGTAAAAAACCATTTTGCCACAGGACCACAGCATCATGAGAGATGAGTTATGTCAATTCCATTGATCTGTATACTGTGAGTCCCTGACATGGGTCTGATTCATAATTCATCTGGCTTATAAATTCCCTCTGCTGCTGAGAGCTTATGCCTTAGGCAAAGCAATTCATACTTTTGTGGTTCATTTTTCTCAGGGTGTAAAACACAGACAATAGCACAAAAATCTTGCCTAGCAGTTGGTTTAATAGATGCTATCTCTTCAAAATTCAAATTCAATATAAATGTAAATCTGAGTATTTCTTTGTAATATTCCTCCAAGATAAATGCAAGTAACTATCAATTCCACAAAGAAATATTATGCAGAAACTGTAAGTTTTTGTAGTGTCTGATAATGCAAGGTATAAAGTCCTGCATTATGGATTTGAGCTAGTTACAAGAGGGTCATAGGTTCAGATCAGAGTATTTTCCTTATTTTTATATTTTTAAAGACGTATCATATAATGGGTTTCAGTTGTTTAGGTAATATTGTTCTTGACAGAATCTTTTATCAAGTCTCCAACTTTTTTTTTTTGCTTCTCCAGACCATGTGGCTAAGCCTATGGGACAATGGAAGTAATAGAAAATGCATGCTGAGGCACTATTGACATTCAATAGCTGCCATGAGAGGGAGAGGCATTTTTCTTTATGAGTGAAGCTCATGTTCAGATGAAGGCCATAAATTGGAGAATATATGCGCAGGAACAAATAGGACTTAGCAAGTTTTTTTTTAAATACTGCAATACCTCATTGTATGTTCACAGATTATTCTAGTTAAACTCATGCCGTCACAAGGTACAATAAACAGACATGAATATGAGAAAATGTTTTGCAAAGAATGAATCAGGCAGATGGGGATAATAGAGAGAAGGAAGATGGTGGTGAGTGAGAGTCATTGGTATATATTTTTATGTATGTGAAATGTCAAAGAACAAATTTAATTTTAAAGAACATAAAAAATAAATTAAACTAGCTTGAAGAAAATATTACAGAATAAAATGAGCTCTTCAGCAACCAAGAGAATGTTATCTCTTGAAGACATAGATAGCTAAGTCTAGAAAGCATAAGGATGATTAACTATGTGAAAGTAGAAGTATATTCTGTGTGAGCACACAGTGAGGTATTGCAGTATTCAGTAGGCTCTTGATCTTGGGAGAACTCAGACAAGCTTAATATGGACTCCAACAATGGAAGTAACTGTTTACAAGTAGTGGCCTGGGAACGAACAGTTCCTAACATCATAGTTGCCTTTATTCTAGCATCAAGAATGTTCTGAATTATTCTACCATGCTGTAATGATACACCATGAGATGGGAAAATGGAATAATATTTATATTAAAAGCAAGTAATCAAATTATGATAAATAAACAAAGTTGCAGAAAGACCTGTTAAAGACACGTTAAGTAGTCTAATAAAAAGGAGTAGAGATTGTATTTCCAGACAATGATAGAAGTTAGAGACAAAAGAGCAGAAGAATATGTCACACAACAAAGAGTAAATAAGACACCAACCAATTTTTGTGTCTCTGGATTCAAATTAAAACACACTGAAGAAATAAGGGAGAGATAATCTCTGTGATACTTGGCACATGCACATTTAAGAGTACAGGGAAGCATGAGACATTTCCAGGTCAGTGATGGATATGGGAGTCAAACTAGAAGAGTCGCTTGTAGAGTGAGACAGAAAAGACAAAGAAGCTAAACATAGAAGCAATAAAGCAGTTTTGCTATAAAGCAGATTTATGATACCAGCTATATTTAAGCCATTAGTGGGACATGTAGAAATAGTGAGAATTTTTATGTATCTATTTTAAAAATAAAATTATTTGAAGACTATTTGGAAACCTATGGGGAAAATCCACTGAGAAGAAAAGAGTGACCATGAGAGAGGCTGACTGTATGTGTTCAAAAAGTCGAGAGTAAAATTCCTTTGATCTAGGCATAGAGACATTTACACTTGTCAATAGCAATTGGTTCTGACTTTTCTAGGCTGACTTCCCCTTAATGCAGGGGAAGGAGCTTGGTTCTACCTCAACTTGATGTGCCATGTTTTTGCGAGGCCTGCCTCTTGCTGAACTGAGATGGAGGAGTGGATAGAGGGATGTAGATGGTAGGCTGGGGGAGAGAATGAAGGAGAGGAAAAGAGGGGAAATTGTGGTTGGTATGGAAAATAAATTAAAATTTTTTATTAAAAAGAATCTAAAAACAACTCAACACTGCAGTTACTGGCAGATCTTTGTGTTTATCATCAGACAGAAGATTCCAATGTGATGATTTCTATGTTTCATAAGAGAGGATAACTATACTTGTAAATAGTAAATTAATTTTAGTAAAACTAAAAACACTAAAGATAGGATGGTTTTAGGGAACAGGAACTTAAAGCTACTCTCAAGCTGAATTCATTGGCCAAAGGAGAGTCTATTGATAACTTCTATTGAGATCCATTAATTCAGGTAAAAGAATTATTGATAGGAAAGACAGAGCAGTAATGAATTTTTGAAAAAAGAAACAAGTAGTGTCTGCATTACAAAGCCAGCTATCAGCTATCTAGGCCTTATCCAGGTAACACAGCATCCAGTGTGGATATAAACTATATGCTCCTCACTAAAGGAGAGAAATGAAGTCATTTGTATTTAATTCTTGTTATTCATTTAGAAGATTGTTAATCATCTAGAAGATTCTTAAGTGAGAACCAACATCCCTATGTGTTCATGGTAGAAAAGTATCTGTGGGATTGAGAACATTGTCCAACAAGTTAGGCCAAAGCCTGTAGCTATCCATTGTACTAAGTGATGGAATACGGGATGTGGAAAAGTCACTACAGCTTTAGGAATGAGTTTTGACAACTGGACAAAGATGATATTTGAGAATTAGGAAACAGGTGAATATAGTGATATTTTGTTTGTAATCTAACAAATAAAGCTTGCCTGGGGATTAGAGTGCAGAGCTAAACTACTAGTTAGTCATAGAGACCCAGCAGTGGTGGGACACACTGAATTCCACCACTGGGGAGACAGGGGCAGATGGATCTCTGTTGAGTTCAAGGCAACTCTGAGCTACATGAAGTTAATCCAATCTAAAAGAGAAATAGAGTGGGGCAGTGGTGGCTCACACCTTTAATTCCAGTATTTGGGAGTCACAGGCCTTTAATCCTAGCACTAGAGAGGTGGAGACAAGAAGGGATATGGCTGGACAGAGGGAGGAATTTAAGGAGGGAGGAGACAGGAACTCAGATCCAGTATGAGGCTGCAGTCTGAGAATTTGTAGAGACAGGATTGCCCCTTCAGTCTGAGGATTTAGTAGAAGTAAAAAGGTCTCTCTAGTGGCTAACTGCACTGCTTCTCTGATCATCAGGCAAGCTTTATTTGTTAGATTACAAACAAAATATCACTATAGGTGAAAATTTGAAAACAATTCTGAGGTCTCAGTAACTCAACCAAGAAACTTCAGTTAGTTGGTGAAAATAGACTTCAGTTTAGTCTTTACTAAAATTTGAAAAGGGAAGGAATGTCAATGTGATAATATTTATTATATAAATATTTATTATAAGAATTATATAAATTGACAATATCTATAAACCAATTAATAAAACATAAGTTCTGTAGTCTTATTAAAAGAGAGGCTGACAAAGTTCTCTCTAGTTCTACAGTGAAGGATTTTTAAATATTTTTAAAATTTGTTTAACACTTTATTGTTAGCTAGTGCTGGAATCTAAATATATATTTCCTTTTTTCTTAATCTTTTATGTATGTGGGCCTCTCTTCCTGAGTATATGCCACTTGTGTACAGTATTCATGGAGCCCAGAAGAGGGTGTTTGATCTCCTAGAACTGGGGATCCGGATGATTATGAGCTACCTAAGATGGTGCTGTGTGCTCCCATCCACTGGAAGAGCAACAAGAGCCCTTAATCACTTAGTAATCTCTTTGCCTTTGGCTGCAACATTCATAGTTTGACATTTTAAAGGGAAATTGAATTGATATTTTATGGGAAAATGATTTGACAGGAAAATTATTTCAATATACTTGCATATGTCTGTGTGTTTTTAACCAAAGACTATTTTTAAATACTTAGTCATAATTTAGTATTATAATCCTCTTTTGACAGCAATAGTAAATAAATTTACTGGGTTAATATTTGTTTTATTATTTTTAGAAGTATTTAAGGAATGAATAAACCAAAATTGTTCTAGATACTTTCTTAAATGGGGTTGAAGACTTTATAATATATTAATAGAAATGTTGACAAGGAGGCATTATGTACCCGACTAATGGGCTGTCTAATCAATTAACCATTAGGCAAAAATCCATAATGAACCAGACTATGTTAGTTAAACGTTTTCCCCATAGATTATTCAGTACTTTGGTAAATTAAGTATTTAATTTAAGAAGCCAGAAATTGCCCTCTGCTCTCTACTATTTGTGAAAGGTTAAGAATGGTGAGAGAAAAAGTCAGGAGGAATGAATTTGTTACTTTCTTTTTATTATCATTATCCATTAAATTACAATTTGATATTTGTGTCTTGAAAGTAAGTAATTCGTTGATGGCATGCATCACTGATTTCAAACAAGTTATCTTTCAGTTACACTAACTGAAAATATCTCTTGTTTTCCATGCTTCAGAAAATCACAGTATTGGAATATTCTAACCAAGTTCTTTTTTGGGGGTGTGAACATTGGAATGAGGGATGACAGAAGATTTTTTTCTTGCATAAAACTAAACTAGCATGCTTTTCTCTAATGTTTTATCTGTATGCTTCTTTCTATAATAAATTAGAAGTATAGCTTGGGCTCAGAATTTCATTTGTTGGGACAAAAATTCTAAAGTCAATTCTAGAATACATGTACAGAGTAATGATTAAAATATATATCTTCAATATATTGTCTTAGTAAATTAACTACTTAAATACAAATTGTAAAGTCCATTTCAGATCAAATCATGCAACTCTGAACTGGGATATATTCTTGTTTAGTTTTCTCCCATATAGGATCAACACTCCTGGGAAAAGAAAATAAAATTCTTTATAACTTTTAGGGATTTATAAGCAGAAATTTAATGTATGTACAGAGAGTAAATTAAACTGAGTCAACCAAGGATACATATGGCTTTGAATAATCAGTGATATCTTTGTAGAATTAAAGAAAATACAGGATATTTGCAAAGTATAATATGATACATGAATATAAATTTAAAATTCTCTATGAAGAATTTTGATACAAAATAATTATTTTCAACTTTGTGTGTCATGTTAACAAATCCAATTGTCAGTTGAAGATTTACATGTAGTCTGATTAATGTAAGCTATTTGTTTTATTTAAGTAATGAAGATAGAAAAGAAATACTAGATTATTGTATATGTGACTCAAACCTTAGACTATCCCAAACACCAAAAGGTTTACAAATCATGCAGTGTTCACTGATAGAATTTTACTGTTTTAACTATGAATTTGATCATTTAAGTCTCAATGTTAGTGTAATGGAGAACAAAATATATTAATATAACACTTCATTTGAATAATAAAAATGAGCTTGCACATTAACAATAGCATGAATGTGTTATTAGACAGATTATGTACTTAATATTCAAAGCCCTTTCTTCGTTACTTGTTCCTGCTGCAACAAAACTGGTGGGTATCTGATACCAAATGACTAGTTCTGAAAACATACACAAAGAAGTAGCATTAAATGGACTGAGAAGCTTATATTTTTGTATTTAAGAATATATATATATATGTGTATATATACACAAGTATGTAACAAAAATTAGAGAAAAAGAGGCTGTAAATTTTTTATTGTTTTTATTGAGCTCTACACTTTCTCTGCTCCCCTCCCTGCCTCTCCCTTCCCCTTCAACCCTCCCCCAAGGTCCTCATGCTCCCAATTTACTCAGGAGCTAGAAGGGTGTATGGATGGTGTGGAGAGAAGAAAAGGAAGAGGGGAAAGCTGCATTTATGTTGTAATTTTAAAAATTAAAATGAATAAATTACTTTTTAAAGAAGAAGAAAAACAGATGAAAATTAAGGAAGTATTTATTTGTATCAGGGTTTAAGGATATGTAGTCCATCATGGCAGACAAGTCATGCTGGTGGTAGCATGTGATATCTATCTGTATAGTGTCCATGGACAGGAGGAGATTGACACTCATTTTTTTCTGAGTCTGAGATACCAACCTGTGAGGTCCAATGTTCTTTTTCCTAGATCATTCTAAATATCATCAACTTGACTCTCAAGGCCAACCATCATTACGGTATTTCCATCTTCTATTAATTTAAACAATTTTAATACACCTCATAGATTTGGTTTGTGACCAGAACATTGCCTTTGGGGTATGTTGAGCAAGATTTCATATTAGTGTCTATCTTTTTTAACATTCTTATTTGTATAATGCCTTTCCTCTAAGATTTTTTTAACTTATTTTGTTTAAGAGCTTTCCAAAAACCAAATCCCCAAGTAGATTTCAAGATACCATTGGTTGGCAAAGTTGAGTTATACCAAGTCAAGAATCTTCAGGCCTGGGTTGGTAGAAGACTGTGGTCATGCCTCGGTGTTATGCATTCTAATTAAAAAAAACAACAGTACACAAATGTTAAGTGGACAAAACACTGCTGTATATCAAGACTTATGAAACTTAACTGCAAGAGCTCATTTTTAAAATCCTCCATAAGAGCACAGTGAAGTAAAGAGAAAGGAAGTGACAGCAACAATTTTACAGTGATTCAAATCCCATTCCCAACAATAATGTGTGGTTCTGCTTTGTTTCTATTTGTATCATGCTGTTAACATTTTCCAACGAGAAAAACAAGGTAGTCTATTCTGATAACTTCATCTTTCAGCCTGATAATTTTCATGTCCTTTTTCCTAGAAATATTCTCTCTAAACTCTTCCTTGTGTTTCTTCTATTGTTACCATTCCAGACTGTGTCTTCAGTACTCAGCAATATATATTTTTAAAATTTGCATGATTGATAGTCATAATACTTTTTATTTTTATCTCAGTTCTGAATTTCTTCAGTACATTTTGTATCTTCCAACTTTATTAACAACCTCTTGCATCCAATGCTTTGAATGACTCTGGAGTGCACAGATAATTAGAAAACAGTGGCGGACACAATGTTTGTCCCACTTCTGATCAGATCTCTTCTCTGTTGCTGTATTAACAAATGTATGGTTCATAATTCACTTTGGTTTACCTTTCATTCTTTAGAAGACTGACCTTGTTCTCTTTTTCATAAATATCAAAAGTACATACAGAAAAACACTTAGAGTTTTCAGTCCAATTGAATCTTGAACTGTTCAATGAACCTGCAGAGACTTACCTATTAACACAAAAGGGTATTCTAACATGACTCGGTTGGCGACTGGAGTCCTGCCTTCCACTTCACCCCCTCAGCCATCATTCTTAAGTAGCTCTTGTTTGGCATGAAAATGTGGAAACTTCATGCTTACTCCTCTGTGTTCAAACAATAGCCATATCAGTCAAATTGCATGACTGACAAACTGAGAAATGGAACTTTCCTACATGGACTCCATTATCAATAGTGTCTGTCTCCAGCAATTGATGCAATTTCACTTTCTGGGAGTTTTGTGATAATTTTTGCAATATTGTTGAAAATCAGAATCCAAGTGGCTTTGCCTTCTTTCCTTTGTGGTTATGTCACATCTTTTAATGTGAAATTATTATTTATTCCATGATTACTGATTATTTTCATATTTGAAATTTCAGTTCATGTGTTTACTGTGAATTTACATTGAATATAGTTCTTATTACTAAAAACAAGATACTGCTATTACCAAGTACACATGAACATTGAATATTACATAAACTTAATATATTCAACTACTTC
This sequence comes from Ellobius talpinus, assembly GCA_001685095.1. Taxonomy (NCBI): domain Eukaryota; kingdom Metazoa; phylum Chordata; class Mammalia; order Rodentia; family Cricetidae; genus Ellobius; species Ellobius talpinus. The sequence goes on from LOJH01001791.1 coordinate 44,042, forward strand.
TTTATGATATCTTTCTTATTGACTATGAGCTATAAAATTCAATTGTTAATACTTTGCTCAGGTTTTTATAGGTAAAATATAACATATTCAACAAATATTAATTGAACACCATTTGTGTATTTTTCATACCTAGTTTCCTGGTAAGCTATACCATTATAGGAGTCAGAATAAAAGAGATACTGAAAAGCTAAAATTTCTGCTAGTTACTGCAAAAAAAACAAACAAAGAAAAGAAAATACAACATAGTTCTGTTACTACTTTCTTCAAAGTCTTTTCAACACTACTCTCAGCACATGATGAATCATCTTATTATCCAATGGAATAAACAGAGAAATACAAAAGCAATAAGTAAGACATAGTGTCAAGAATATGGTGTGCTGTGGCTGGAGAGATATCTTAGCAGTTACAAACTCTTGTTAATTTTGAAGAGGATCTGGATTCTATTCCCAATACTCACATGGTGACTCACAACTTTTTGTAATTCCTGTTCCAGGGATCACATGACTGCATAGATCTACCCACATACACACAAAAATATATCTTTTTAAAGTGAATACAGTATGTTATATTTAAACACTTTTTAAAAAGCAAAGTGTGATGCAGAATTGAAGAAAAACAGGGCAATACAATATGAGTCCAATAGGATACAGTCTGCAAATGGGATACTGGATGAAGTTTTAGCAAATGCATGTAAGGAGTTAAGGAGTTATTCAGCTATCTCCAGGAAGAAGGCCTGCAACAGACCATCCAGCACATAGGAATTCCTGAGGGTGTTCCTGTTCAGCAAGAACGTCACTGTAGTATAAAAAGGGAGAAAGAACTTGCGAAAAGGTAAGATCAAAGAGCTGATGACGAAGAACATCCAAAGGGTCCCAAAGAATCACGTAAAGATTTTGATTTGTGAAAAATAGCAAGTTGCATTCCGGGGAGTAAATCACCCACTGCCCAGGCTTGTTTCTAATAGCATCTGACTCTCACTCTAGTTCAATTTTATTGCCACAAGCATGCTTTACTCATGATTAAATAGCACATTTAGTGAATAGTGTATTTATAATATGATTTTTTCTATATTTGAATTTTAAACATACCAGGATCATTGTCCAGCCCCTTGTGATATTCTTTTTTATATGTTTTCAATTTTATTGATTCTTTACGGGTTTCATATCATGCATTTCGGTCCCACTTACCTCCCCATTCCCTCGCATCAATCCTCTGTCCTTGCCAACCCCCTCAAAGCAAAACCAAATTTAAAGTAAAAGCCAAGAATCAAAATGAAGAAACAAAGCACGTGCACGCGTGAGAGAGACAGAGACAGAGAGAAGAACAGAGAGAGACAGAGAGACGGGGGAGAGAGAAATCTTGTCATGGAAGAACTCTAGTGTGGCCCTTTGAGTCACACAGTTTACCCTTATTCCAGTCTTCTTTACTTGCAAGTGTTCATTGCCACAAGTCATTGGGCTGACTCGAGGGCTCTGTCTTCTGCTACAGCACTGATAATGGGCTTTCACCGGGGCTCCTCTTGGATATCTTCATATTGTCCTGTACTCTGGAGATCCTGCTGTTTTGGATCTATAGGTTCATCCCCCTTCACCTCCAATAGTTCATAGATGAGGTAGTTGCTGGAGTGGGCCAGCTCATAGCCCTGGTTTTGGACATGGGTGGTACCTGGGTTGGTCAGCCTGCCAGCGTTCCCTCATTGACACTACCTAGATGAGCTATCCAGCATCGCTTTGGCTAGCCCGTCCAATGCATCCTGCAGCAAGGAGTGGGGACATAATATTCCTTTTACTCATTAGCAGACTCAACATTTATAGTTAATATAGCTTTAAATATGAAAAGGCCACCAGTCTTCACTATAGAAGAATATTAATTCTGGAAGATATTACATGAATATTTCATATTTATCTTAATTTAATTTTGAGATGATTAAAGTGCAAGTTTTAAAGGTCAAATTCTGGGACTTTGGTTAAATACAATTTTCTAGCAAACTTTCTGTAACACAAACATCAGCATCAATTAAAATTTCAAGAAAATATATCTCTGATTAACTGGCTACATCTGTGTAGTTTGTCAAGCAATATTTGAGAATGGAGTCAGGATAATAAAAGAGGAAGGGATTCTGACAGTGGCTTTTGCTTCCACTGTTTTTCAGAGGTCAGCCACAGCACCCATATTCTTGAGCTGTGTGCTAACAATCGAGAGGATCAAGGTCAATTGTTCTCCTTATTTCCCCTGAATCTTCCTGATTCTGTCCTGGTTGTGAAATACTTGAAATCCTGTAGTCTCTTATGTGAAAATAAAATATTCATGACTGTGGTGTGGGACAATTGTATATTCTGTTAATTATGTTTGAAATAAATGCTAATTGGCCAGTAGCCAGGCAGGAAGTATAGGTGGGACAACCAG
>LOJH01001792.1:5667-40703 GCA_001685095.1 Ellobius talpinus
ACACACACACACACTCACACTCACGCAGACAGGGAAACAGAGACAGAAATAGATAGACACACAGAGAAAGTGACAAACAGACAGACAGACAGGCAGACAGGAAGACAGACATATATATATATATAGATAGAGAGAGAGAGAGAGAGAGAGAGAGAGAGAGAGGCAGATTGGTAGACAGACACATGAACAAAAAGAGAGGCAGAGAAACAGAGACAGGCACACACACATGAAGAGAGAAAGAGAAAGATACAGACTAACACACACAGAGACAGGAGACAGGAAAGTAGACACACATACACACAGAGGCACACACATACAGCAAGAGACAAAGAGACACAGTCATACACACAAGTGCATATACAACACAAAAAGAAACAGAGACAAAGACAGACAGACCTAAGTACACACACTCTAAATTGCGTGGCTCCATTTCTTTCTCTCATTACTCCAACCGCTTTATCAACTTGTTATTCTGTCCCTCTAGACTATACTTCCTAGGATACAGACAGTAAGTTCTGTGATACAGACAATGCGGTCTATTATAATATGCAGAAGCTGCAGAGCCTGACACATGACAGGCTCTCACAATGCATAGCGAATATATCAAGGAAAGAATAAAGGTGCAATAGGGTGCTCTCCTTGATGGGAAATAATGAGAGCCTATTAACAGAAAATAAAGTGATTTCAACACTGCTTTCATTTTATTTTCCCCCATCTTCTACTGGTGACATTCTTCTGACCTTACTGGTCTACAGCATTATACCACTTTATAAAGAGGATTTTAAATGTCAGCCATCCCTGACTTCCTAGAGTTTTATTCACTAAAAGGAGGCAGTGGGAAAATACGACAGGTGGATATGTGTTGGGGATTAGAGTACACTGGGGACTGAAAAGAATTATCAATCTCATTAGCTGTCTTCCGAGTTGCCTGAATTCCACCCAGGTCCCCAAGGTGAAAGGCTAATAATTAATTCAATTTACTATCTATGCTGTGGGAAGCTCCAAAGGTTAAGATTATAGCGGACCTGTGAGGGCAATCTTTTATACTGTTTAAATTGCTGTTTAAATTTGAATTAGATTCTAATAGTGACAGTTTGAAACCGACACAGTTTAATTCATTTATCATGTTCCCAAACCTGCCTAGCTAAACTGGTTTTAAAGTGTGTCTTAAATAAGCAGTCTTGCATAGCACACACATGTCTATTTTTATTTTTTACTTGAAGTTTAAATATGAATAGCAGTGTCTACGATTGCCAACTTTTGATTATTAACTTTGTCTACTTGGCCTCCTCTACTCACAATGAGGCAAAATGCTTTTTATATATTTTATGCTGCCCAAATCACAAAATTCTGAAAATAAGAGTGGGGGGGTAGCATTATGATTCACCATGATTTACCAATGTCTGTGCTCACTAAAGTTTGCAAGCATCTTTACTAGGTGGCTATCATTATAATCTACATTTCTAGGTAAGTGGAATCCTGAGGCAGTTGCTTCTGAGTTTAACTTGATTGGCTACTGATGAGACTGTCTTTCCAATTCTGTGCTTGCTTCAATTCATCCATCTATATTCCATTGGGACACCAGTCCCTATGATGCTCTATTTCAGGCTGCATACTTGGAAGAGATCTGGGCATCTGCCATTTCTCTCTGGTGACGCGTGTCACTCTGAATCTGCCATTGTCCAAGAACAGGTATCTGGTGATTCCTGCTTCTTCCTCATACCATCCTCCATCAGTGTCCACTGCTCTTAGACAACCTTTGCGCTAGGCCCAGGGTTGTCTGTAGCAAGTATTTCTGTCTTCTTTCATCTTCCACATTGTCCTCCTTTATTGCTTGTTTATTGTTTTTTTGGAGATTTTTTTTTACTTTTCTTGTTTACATTCCTTAGGACTTTGCTGCAGGTTATATTTGGGTTTAGCAAAACCTTAAAAACTGACAACCGAGGATATGAGAAACAGATAAAATGTGGCACTTCCCGTTAGCCTCCCTTTTGTTTTAGTGATGCCAAGTCTATCAGTGGTTTGCCTACTCTAAAACCAAGACCAAGGGCAGACTTTCTAGCTGTGTCAATGGTGCACTGGTGCCAGAAAGTTCTAATCAGAGACCTAATAGTGAGACTACAAATGAGTTAAAGTTATAACTGGATGAGTGAATGATCAAATAAAGGTGTGTATGCATTCATATATTTATTAATAAATGATTACAAATGTGTGCATATATGAGTCTTATAACTCAGAATTTCTATATGAAGAAGCAGAAGCTATTTCACAATTCCAAATCACAGTGATATGTTCTTACATAACAGAAACAAAAAAAAGAAAAGAAGATGGTTATTGGTGAAAGAATTTATTTGGAGAGGGACCCGTTGTTCTGAGGAGTTTTCTATTTGTTGGAAGACTCAGTGGAGTATTTCCTTACGTTGTAAGCTGAGTAACTGAAGCTTCAAAATAGGACCATTCTGAGATTTCAAATATCTTCCCTTATACTTGAGCAGCAAAGAATGAATTTTATGTGTAAAATGTGGATTTCAAAATAACACAGATAGCATATGCAGCAGGTCAAAGACTGGATGTCTTAAAGTGGACCGAAAAGAATGATGATATGATGCCTAGTTGTTTATCCAGGTGACTGTAAAATTTAGTTGGAATTTCCTTTAGCAAGACCTTACCAGGTAATGTATTTTAGGCTGATGAATGCTCTCCTTTGGGTCAGATAGAGCAGCTGTTGGAAGTGAGGAATTACAGAAACTTAGTCTGGGTCCTTTGTATCAGGACTGAAAGGAGACAACAGTGTAAAGCATGAGAGAGTAGTCAGAGCCCTGTTTCAGATGCCTATCTGAAGTGTGTCATACATAGGTGTTTCAACGGTGTGAAAGAACACAATAGAGGGGGCTGGGGCGATGGCTCAGTAGGTAAGAGCACTGACTGCTCTTCCAGAGGACCCTGGTTCAATTCCCAGAACCCACATGGCAGCTCACAACTGTCTATAACTCCAGTTCCAGGGAATCGGATGCTCTCATATAGACCAACGTGCAGGCAAAACACCAACGTACATGAAATAAAGATATATTTTTTTTAAAAAGAACACGATAAAAAAATAGCATGATAAAGGCCCAGGCAAAGCACCTTTTCAGTGTCTCCAATGGTTGTTTCAAGATTATGGAGCAGAAAGCTCTGAAGGTATCATGATTTTTGTCAACGTGACACAAACCTAGAAATCCCTGAGAAGAGTGAATCTCAGTTGACAAAATGCCTCCATCAGATCATCATATGAGTATTGTCTTAATTGCTAAGTGATGTAAGAGGGCTTAGGGCAAAGTGAGTGGTACCATACCTGGATTGGTGGGCCTAAGAATAGTAGAGGAAGTGAGCCATTAGTGTCGTTCTGTAGTCCTTGCTTCTTTAGCTCCTGCCTTTTTTTGCTAAGTTTTTGCTATGGGTTCCTGCCTTGGCTTCCCTCAATAACTGACTATAAACTTTAAGTCAATAAACTCCTTTTCCTTCAAGCCGCTTTTGATCAGTGTTTTATGATAACAACCAAAACCAAGCAAGATCATCGATTGGTAGCAGAGAGTGGGTATTGCCATGATGGACTGGCGGCTTTCATGACTTGGATTATTTTATGGGATGTAGACGACATCATGTGAGTTCATGACAACCAGAATACAATGATATCAAAGATTTTATTGGGGACACTTACAAATAACAACAAGGCAGAGAGTGCCGCGGTAATCTGTTTTGCCTAGGGATCAATAGATGCAGTGATATGATCTGCAACCACCACACAAAAGAGTGAGAGAGTTCCCTCCTCTTTCTTCTAAGAGATCATGCGTGTACACAGAAGCCACACCATAAAGCCAGTACCCCAAAACTATTGGTGGAACAAATTCCCAGAACACTTTTCTCTTTTGTTTAAATAAGATTCTAAGCCTAATAAAAACTACATAGAATAAGAATAACTATAAAGTATTGTCCAAGAGAAACAAAAAGTAGCTTTTTACACAAAAGTAGAACTAGAACCAGCAAGAAAATCAAGCAAAAACACACATACTGAATGTCCAGGCTATAGGTAATTGGCAAATAACAGAGGTTATTCTAATAATTTTATGAATTCATATAACTTTGCCTATAATTGAAGGTCAGAATTTTGAAATTTTGGAGTGAAAAACTCAAAGTTTAATAGGCTTGTCTCTGGGAGCTTGGAAGATAAGGATACTGAGAGAAATGTAGAGGATGGAAGCCTGAAGTGTGAAGTTTCATAGGGATATTTCAAAGTGATCATGGTGTTTATCATGGCAACAGACACCAAACTAGAACAGAGGCCAAGTAAGATCCTTTCCATTCTCTGCCTCGACTCTTTTACCAAATAGCAAAGAATAACAGCTATTATAGAGCCAAAGATAAGTCAATGGAGAATGATCCTCAAGTTTCTCATTGTCAGCATAGAAGCAGAGTTCCAACCTAAGGATAGGAAGAAAAACTGTTGCAAAGTTCAGTTTATACATATTGATATGTATGATTAGATTTATTAAACCAGGCTAAGAGATAACTACCCTATTCATAACACTGACGTGTAACCATATCTGGTATCATGACTGTCACGACTTTTTGGAATTCAGAAACTTTATCACAGGGAACAAAGTTTACAAAGGTGACGTGACATAAAGGCACCCATGCCCTTTGAGGTGTGTCCTCACTCTCTGCCATCCACAATACGTGTTCACAATTAGTTGTGAGTTAGCCGCTCTCACTTCCTTATCCTTCATTTTCCCAGTGCCTTGCTGCTCATTCCTGTTCACATCTTCTTCTTAGCAACTTTTCAAAATTCACCCCAATCTAATTTAAGCCACTGTATTGTTTTGTAACTCTTCTTAAATTCATTAGAAAATAGGTTCCTGTGTTCTGGGGAAGCTATTCATGTTTCTGCATGTATTTTCTATTAAAGTTAATGATGATAAGGTCTGTCATTTACTTAGCCCCTTTGCTGCCCTCTGCTCTGTCTGTACTGCCATGATATCGAGTGGCTCAGGGAGTGAATAGGCACTTCATTCAGTTCCTGTCCCTTCAAGATCATCTTCCCCTTGTGTCCTGGCAAAAGAGAAACCCCAAATCATTTCTCTCATCCGTTGAGACTGTCTTCCAAACTGCACGAGGGATTGCTTTCAGCCTAGAATACTTTTTGGAGCCTTTTATCCCCTCTTCATGTGTACCTGGTGAAAGGAGGGAGATACTGAGAAGAATGTATGATGTGTGATTTCAGGGCCACTTCATTGAGGTCCCTTGTTATCAGAATCCTTCAGTCTCAGCATTGATAGCACGCTAACAAATTTAAACAGGTGTATTTAAGAACAACAGCAAAAAACCAAACCAAAATAAAAAACTTCTCTTTTATCTTTTTTAAGTTAATTTTAGCTATTCTAAGTAGAAGATTTGATCTCCTGATTACAAGTTTTCTTGGAGAAGAGAAGAAATCATCTGTATAAAGTATTAATCCTGTATCTTATGATTAGTGTGCAATATTATTAGTCATATCTTCCAAATACACTTCTATTAATCTAATTTCTTTTTTACATACTATCATAATAAGAACTAGACAACTAAATTGTATATCTTAAAAGCTTTCTTATTTACTAAAACTAAAGGATTCTGTGTAAGAATACTTTCCCCAAAATAGATCAATCTTACATATTTTGGTAACATTTAATTTAATTTGAACTCTCTTTGTGTATGAGTGCCATGGCCCCCTATTAAATACCCCTAAGAATAGACCAATATTTTCATTAATAAAGATGATATGTCCCATTATTATCTCTTCATTGTTGATTCAAGTAAAGATTAGCTTCATCCGGTATGATCGATTCAAGGAAATAAATGCTATATGCTATTTTAGTTAAAAAGGTTAAATGAAATGTCAGTCTGTTATTAGGAAACCTCAGGACTTGGTTGATTTTAAACGCTCCAATACAGTAAATAACACTTGGACTGAACTTTAAGAATCACAGCATTTTGCAGAAAGTAAATTAAATCTTTGCAGCATTCTTAAAAGTTCAGTAATGACATCATTCTCAAGCCCGTGGACAGGAGTGATAGTGGTGGGGAGATAATCCTCATTTCAGTTAATGTCTTTAAAAGGAAAATTCATCATCTAAATGTCATGCACAATATTGTTTCTTGTACTGGATTTAAATATTGATTTTTTATTTTATGTGTCTGAGTGTTTTGTCTGCATGAATGTGCTCCACATGTTTGCAGTGCACATTGCGGCCAGGAGAGAGCACTGCATTCCCCGGAACTATATTTATAGATGTTTTGTGAGTCAACATGTAGTTTCTGGGAATTGAATATGGGTCCTCTACAGTAGAGCAAGTGCTCTTAACTGATGAACAATCCCGGTTCCTTCGTGTATACCACTTTTAAAATTTTGAGAATTACATGCATTTATTCACATATAATTTTCTGTAATATTTTCTGTTAATACAGTTGTATATTTAAATTTTTGCTTTAGGTGTTAGGAATAAATAATAATAAAATTATTTTAAATATATGCAAATTCAGAGAAAACTAATTTGAGTAACGAATAAGGCAGCAATAATAGCTATGGCATGGTGTTAACATACTTTCAAATCCTTTATTTTTTTATTGTTCCAAAGAGAAATTGGAGGGATTTCACATTGTAAATTACTTAAAACAACTTAAACTTTATAGATGCAATGAAAATTTGGTAATTCTAATAGTTTTTCATATTGCCTTATATTTATTCTTAATTATTCTTTACTTTGGTTGAACTTTGTCTATATATAGCATCTTTCTTACTCACTTACCCTTTGTGGTTCTGCTTCTTCCTCCTGATCATTGGTGCATTGGCCCACAAGGGTGGAAGGAGCAGAAGTGGGGAACAAACCTCAATTAGCATTAAGTGGTACACTCCTATCAGAAGGCTTCATATATGGCAGTAGGGTCCTATAGCAGAACTCCTAGCACAAGTCTCCTAGCAGGAATCTGTGCCAAGTGTCAAGCTAAAGATAAATCAGGCATCTGGTGTAGAGACAGTTTTCAGATAAGGTCAGTCCTCCAGGCCCAAAGACATTCTCCAGATAAGGGCAGGTAGAGAGCAGGAAATTTCACTAGGGAGGAAGGAAGTTTCCTTGTCATCTGGCTTTTGGGAAAAGCTGCCAGGCCCCTAGAGATTGCAATGTCATCCAGTCAACAATCAACCTTACTTGAAAAATAGAAACAAAGATATAAAGATCTAAATGCCTCTTGTTTCTGTTATCCTAAGACAATTACTTAGTTTATTAGTCATTGCATTAATTTATTTGTGTTCATGACTGTACACAGGTGTACATGTCAGCCTGCAAGTGTGGAGGTCAGAGGACAACTTACAAAGACCACGTGGTTTCGAGGGATCCAATTCAAGTCATCGGGCTTAGTGGAATCACCTTTATCTACTTAACATACTTCGCAACCTGTACTAGTTTTCTGGAATGAACCAAAGACCTTTTCTATTACGTCTACTTTCCTCTCTTAACCAATTTTAACAGGTATTATTTTGTCAAATAATTATTTGCTTTAATTCCTTAAAAAGATAATAATCAGTATCTCCTAACATTTTAAAAGTCAGTGTATTTTAGATACAGTAGTGAGGGTCAGACATCTTTGGTAAACGCTTAAATGTGTATGTCATGCCTTAATGAATAACAGCTAAGCTTTAAAAACCAAGATCTGAAGCTCAAAAGACAGTCAAATCAATTAGATTAGGAATCCTTTGTAGTCTGTAACCTTATCTTATTTGTCTTTATCTTTTTACCCCGTGTCATTTGAGCCTCGGAATTTGACTGGGATATGAGGAACCTCATCCACGTGTATCAAGGATCAGTGTCTAAGATGGCTGCCACAACTGTGACAGGAAAGTGATGGGAATTTCTTATGTGAATTGGGTAATGGAAATGCAGAATCTATTGACATTTTAGTGTTTTATGTGTATTGCTTAGAAGGATGATTTGTGCATACACACTTTGTTCCACGGGCGCACAAATGAAAGTTAAATCATACAATTACTGATTTCACAAGACAGAATAGCACCTAGAGTTCATCTATAAAGCCTTTCATCACTGACTTGTCTGTTTCAAAACTGTACTCTTTGCTGATAGGAGAGATAGTTTGTCGAGCCATGCCAGATACTTTCACGTTGGCTTAGAACCATTTTCTGATTTTGAAATTACTTTTCCAATGTGATGAATCTACTTATTTTTTTAAAAAATTTCTTTGTGTATATGTGTGTTCACGTGGTGTGGGCACATGGGAAGGCTGGAAGTGAACATGAAATGTTTTCTTCAGTTAGAAGGTTGGCCAGCAAGCCACAGGGTTCCTCTTACCTCTACCTGCTAGCATGCCAGCAGTGCACCCCGCTTTTTTGTGGGTGCTACAGACAGGAAACCAGTCCTTCTGCTTGTGCAGCAAGTGCTTCAGTGGCTGAACCACATTCTCAGCCTCATGGTGAACCTTTTAAAGCTTGCATTCACTATAATACATCCAGTTTTTGGCACCTGAGCAATCTTTTGGCATGTTTGCATACAGTCACCAAGCAGTCACACCCTCATCAGTCACTCAGAGCCTTTTGGTTTCTGTTGCCTAAAACTGATTTGAAAATATTTCCACAAGTTTTCTTTAATTGGTGCCGTTTCTTTAATTTGTACCATTTGTGAAGCAATATCAAATCTCATTTGAGAATGCCTCATGGACTAGAAGGTTCATTTCTTTGCCTTGTTTGGTCCCCCACCAGAGGCAGATTTTTTTGACATATGTTTGGCACCGAGCAGATTTTTTTCCGTATGGGGTCTTGTACATACGGTTTTGCAATTGGAAAATTGCCCTCTGTAGCCCAGGTGGTATTATACAGAATGATTTTCTCAGTATTGATTTAAGCAGTTGATGGTTGCATTGGGGAGGAAAAGCCATTCAGTTGTATCAAAGAGCTTTCTATAAGAAGCAATTGGTTAAGCCTTAGCTAAACGACATCTTCAGAAGGCATCTCCAGTAATAACCTTAAATTCAATGCTAAGTTTGCCTCTGCATTGCTGCACATGCCCTATCATTTAGCTGAAACACTTCAGAAGAAAACAAAGGAGAGTTTTCCATTGGTGCTTGCTAAGCATTAAATTCACTAAGCTATTTTATTTTCCCCCGAACATATTTTCTTTCAGCCAGTTTGTGAGTTTGGTAGACGGAATGGGATTCAGCTTTCCAGAGACGGCACAGCACTGTGTGCATGTGTTCCTACTTGGGCCTGGAATTAGAACAGGCACTTGCTACACTTTCCCTCCAGAATTAAATTTCATCTTTTGAAAGCATGCTTTGGCTTTCTAACTTAGAATTACTTATGGCAGGACATTTGATGCTTGTTCATTTGTGATTTACTCAAAGGAAAGTTGGTGAATTTTCACACATAAAGACATTTGATAGCTATGTATACGAGGTAAAATGGCTCTTATTTTCCCTTGTTTTTTATTACATTCACACTACCCTGACCATCTTTTCCTTACTTCCCAGTGACCATTTTGTTTTGTCTTCTCCCTTTTAATTTTCTTACCCAGTTTAGCTTAACTTTGGTTACTTCTTGTAATCGTTCTATTGTCTGGTTCACTGAATTTTAACACAATGGTGGAAACCAATGTCATTCTACTCAATAGCCCATCTCCAGTGCCTAAATTTGTGTCTGGCATATGAAGAACAGTTGGTTAGAGATGCTCAAAATGTGATTAAGTTTATCTCTATGTGAAACCATGGTTAAAAATGAATCTATACGTGTTTGTACTGTATTTCCATGAAGAAGTAAGAGTTAAAAGATGTTGTGATTCTCAGAGTGTTGACATTTAATTTAATAGCAGATGAAAAAAATTATAAAGTGTTTCCAAAAAAAACTGTACAGTCAAGAACATTTCCAAATATCCTCAGAGGACCATCAGCCAAAGGTTCGTGCTGGAGACATCCAACTACAGTTTGGAGGAGAGAGCCATGATGCAGCTGACTTCAGTAGAAGTCTTGAATGTTTAAACATTATTATACCTTCTAATAGGAAAATCCTTTATTAGCTCCTTTTTAAAAAAGTCTTAATACTTCTCAAGCTAATTTACAGCCATCTCAATGAGCTCCATCTATCCATACTTATATATGGAATGACCTGTATAATTCAAATGATCATGTTTTTATATAACTATGTCACACGTTTATAAGAAAAGGCAGTTACTTTGCATACTTTGTACACTTAAAACCTACCCTGTTTTGGCATATGCTGCCATCACAAAGAAACAGTGTTTTTGGCCAGCACACACAATGATTTCCTGTGATGAGATGGAGCAGAACGCCCAGAGCACTTTTCCCGAAGGTAGAAACAAGTCAGATCCTAGAATTAAAGCAGACTCCACTGATGCAATTTGTGTTGGCCTCTGTGATCTCAACTGAAATAAACTTAAGTTCTGCATCACTATCAGAAGAGGCAATAAAAATCAACAAGGAGAGTTTAAAACAAGTGGGAGGGATCCCTTTCATCTCTCTCCTACCTCATGCTCTTACATAAGCATCTTTGCCTAGATGTCTTCTAAGCAGTGTTGGGGTCCACCTGTCTATATGTATGTTCCAGCATTCAAACCAAAAAAATGGCCGAAGAAAGGAAAGAAATGACAAAGACAGAAAGATGACTGTGGCGCCCTAAGGAAGCTGTATTCTTGAGCCCCCATTCACGTCCCAGAACCTAGATTATAAACAGTAACCATACTGCCATGGACTGTGAACCCAATTGTATGTTCTTTACACTGACAAAATGAAAAAAAAAAAACAATTTTCCTTACTGCAAAAATGAAAACTGAAGCATAGCAGGATGATGAAGAAGCTCTGTTTTAACCAGGATTGATATTAACAAACATATAGAAAACAAAACAGCAACATGTGAGAGAGATGAAGTTTTACAATGGAGTGAGTGCAGGGACAGAAGGGGTTGAAGTTTAATCTTCAAAACGAAAAAAATCTTAATAGTATTGAGCAGAGAGTGGAAGTTGAGCAGAATAATCCTTTATTTGGATTTTAGGTAGAAACCCAAATCACTTAGACTGTAAATACTATCTTCTCCAGGCTATGGATAATGTTACATTAGCAGATGGTATACTGTTCACCAACAACACGGGTTTAGCTAACCTTGAAGGAAGAAATTACTTTGTAAATGGGGCTTCCAAAGTGTACATTTCTAGAAAGATTTTATCCAAGTGCAAAAAATGAACCAAAAACAAAAATGACCAAGCAAACAAAAAAGCATTAATGTTTCAAGATGAAGTGTGGGAGTGAGCATTGAGCACTGCTCTCTGATTCTCTTGCTTCCTTCGTCTTTCAGCTCTTCTGTTTCTCCCTTGGTTTCTGGAATGGTTGTATTCTTAGAACTGGAACGAGGTCACAAACCTCCTGGAAACATGAAAATAATGCACACTTTGAAATCCCTTCTAATAATTGTGGCTTTCAACCCTTGTAACACAAGCCAAGAACAAGAACAAATGATCCATCAACTACAACTTGATATTTTGATGCCTCACCAATTTCTTGACATTTAAACTTTCTTAGTATTTTTTTTTACAAACTAGAGAACTGTTTTCCAATAGCATCTGTATCAATCTTACATACTTGTTTTTATTCATATTTGTTGATGGTTCCATTGTATTTAATTCATCTCTGATCAACTTTTGTATAAATGACAGAGAAATAAGCTTGTTTCTATAAGTAAAGAGTGTTTATTGTTTTAGTAACATAATATTGTAAACATGTCTGAATGTGATTTATTATTAGAAATTGAATAACACATATTGGGATAATTTATTGGTTAATAATATATAACTAACTCTAATGAGAAACATTAGGACTTCTTGCCTGTAGTGTGTATATTGGACATGAACTCTTCTTTATAGTCCATGTTAAATTATTTTTTAGAATTTATAGCTAATTAGAAGATAAACAAAGGTCACAACTTATGCTTAGCACATTATTTCATGCCTGTGCTCTGAATCTAATATAATTCAAACTATTTTAGACAGTATTACATAAATCAAATTAATTTTGCATATTTATTTAGGACAGTTGCTTCTGTCTATTCTTACTAAAGGGCATTTCAAGAAAAACCATAATAAATCTCACAACATAAAATGAACTTAAACTTGAATTAACATGCATTTATGGCCAACTTTCAAATAAACCTGAATGCAAATATATTTTAAGGAAATGATGCTTTTTCTTCTCCGAGGTGATTTTCCTAGTTCCAAAACAATGCACTAAGATTCGGAACACAAACTTGCAAGTCTGAGCCCACAGTCATGACATATAATGATGCAAAACATGTGATTACAGCCTCATGGAAACAGAAGACATAGCCAATTGAAAGATGCACTTAAAATGCACAGCTTATATTTGACTCTGTGACAGCCAAGTGACAAGAACAGATCCAAATGCAATCCTGACTTAGAGTGTCAATTAGGAGAATGACAGAGCCCCGTCCAACATCATAAATTACTGTGAGTGCCAGTAACAATAGCTTTCGCTTCCAGTCATTTTGCATGATGATGTTCTGGACAAGCGACAGATGATGAAGGAACAACCTTGTATCTAGAAAGCTACAAGCGTGTTTTCTAGACACATGACAGAGCCTGATCAGATGAGCTGATATCACTCTAATCCCACCTGTGCCCAGTGATTACAGACATAAACTTCATCTTCACTAGACATGGAAATGATAGCAACCATATCCTCGGGATATAAACAAATACAATCATAACATGCACTGAGCCAGTTACAAAACCACACGTGGTCTGTCCTGATATGTTACTCATATAACTATGATATATGATTATTATGTTTCATACAAGATTGGTTGATTATTTGCAGTGTATCAGGAGTGTAAATCCCATATTCTGTTGACTTTATAATTTCAGCTTTAGAAACATGTACACCCTCTGTTTTATTTTCTCTAACAAGTGGCTAGGGATCCTATTTATGACTGAATTTGTATTAGAGTTTATGTTACCACTAAAACTCATTCCCTGTAAGGATTTCTCACTACTTGTAACATGATTCACTATTTAGCAACAAATATATCAAACAACAAAACATCTTTTAAATTATTTTATGTCTAAATACATCCCTGTATCACCTTCCCATCATTGGTTTTTGATGTTCATATTTAAATAAAGCTCAAATTAAGGCTTAGTGAGATTCTGATTGATCCATATTCTTTTGATTAATAAAATTTGATTATCAAGCATATTAAAGCTTTTTGAAGAAATAAGGACTCAGAAAAGTTAAGTGACTTCTTTCTGTTATTAAATTGAAAGAGTTGAAAACCTCATAAAACATCAAAATCTACTAATCAATTAAAATGTCTTGGAAAATAGTTGACTTCGTAAGTAATCATTCTTCTGCTTTTCCTAAATACACAGCACTCTATGATTCAATATCAAGTGCAAACATGGAAATTATTATAGGTGTGCTGGCACAAAGATATTTAATTAGAAAATTGCTTATAGTTTTGAGGTGCTGGCAAGGGCTCTCATGAAGGGAAATGTGGGCAAGCAGAGCACAGCTGACTTCTGCTTTCCTCTGTGCTTCCAGCTTTGACTCCCACAGAGGTATTGCCACTGGAGAGCCTGGCACCAGTCAGATGTCAGGACTAGCGCACACACATGCAATTATAAAGACATTATTCCTATTAGGTAATACCCAGAGATGGCAGTGCAGGGAGAATTTCTATGGTGAACATAAACAAAGCATGTTCTCTGGTTTCCATTCTTTACTGTTTCAAAACAAGCAAACTATGAACTTTTGTGATTCTTCTCAATTGTTAAGTCAGAAAGAGGAGAGAGTGATGAAGAGTAGGTAAGTTATGCTAATTGTCAATTCATAACCAAATGGAGTTGGTGTTTTCCTATTAAAACAGAAAGCAAGGCCTCCAACATCCCTCACATATGTCTCAACATATAGGTTTGCTTCTTTTTTCTTAGATTTGCTTCTTATTATTTTATGTGTATAGGTGCTTCCCCTACATGTGTGTCTGTGTACTATGTGTGAGTAGTGTGTGGGGAGTCCAGAATAGGGTACCGAATCCCCTTGGAACTGGAGTTACCGGTGGTTTTGAGCCACCATGTGGCTGTTGGGAAACAAACCTTGGTGTTCTAGAAGAACAATTAGTGCTCCTCATTGCTGGGCTATCTCTCCAATTTCAACCTTGAAATTTATAATTAGAGAAATAGAGCCTAGCCCTTTGTTAAACAGCACATTCTCCTGTGAGTTGACTTTTCTTCTTTGTCCTCTGTCACATTTCCTTTAATATGACGCATGATTCTTGTCACTGGTTCCAAAGTTCTCAGGCGCTAACCAGGCAATTGTATTTCAACAGATGAGGAAATCATAGAATCAGCCAAAGCAGAGTTGCTCTTTGAGGAAGCAGTTCAAAAATCTCAAGAAGATCTGAGTCATTCAAAATGTGATTGAAGACAGGCTTTTAGTCTCTGATTGCCTGGAAGCTTTTTGGATGCTTCTAAGTTAGATCCCCCAATGCTCTGAAAACATCTTATCTTACAGAGTGCACTTCCTGGCCTCATAGCAGTGATGTACAAATTCAGAGTCCTTTCCTTTCCTTTCTTAGGACATTCATTTATTATTCAAAGGGCCACTGATCAATGCAGACTTCCGCTTGAAAGTTTAGCTGTCACTACCGGGCATATCTTGGCTCCTTGTAATGTAAATATAAAAAATGTAAAATATAATATAATATAAAAATATAAAAACAAAGTGCCTCTCAATCCAGTGCTGTGTCCCATAGACTTTGGCTGCTATATTGAGTAATAGGTAGACCTTACTGTCCATGCAAGGCAGCCTTCATTTTTATCCTATTCTTATTCTGAGACAAACCAGGAAGTTTTGGATTATTCAAAAACACAAACTCTACAGAAGCTTGTTACCAGAACGAATGCGTTACAACGAAGTCTGCTGCAGGGAACACTGAAAATCTGCCTACCACCCAGCTCATAAACCTTTACTCCTACACACATGGATACACTTGCCCATGTCTACAGAAACACAAGTAAAGAAATGAGCCCCCTTCCCAACATTCTACCAAAGACTTCAAATGTTATAGTTGTCTCTTGATATTTTTCTTCAAATATCCATCCTCTAAAACCTCTCTTTTAAATAGAGAAAAGTTGCAGTGATCTCAAGCTCACAATGCTTTTTTAAACACCACTTTGTGGATACCCTGTTTCCCAGCTGCTCAGGTAGCTTACTAAATCATTAACTGCTGGCTAGTCGTTCACCAGCTATTCATAGAATGTTATTAAAGCCTTTATGTAATCCAAGTAGATTTATGTCTACAGTGTTGAATGGAATGGATTATCCAACTGCTAACAGGTATATAAAATGACCTGTTAAATATGACAGAAGGAGGCAGCTACAGATAGTTTGTAGGCAAAAAAAAATCTCTGTCATAGCAAAATTATTCTTTAGCAAGGAAATGAAGATTTTAAAACCAACCTTTGAGAACTGGCAGACTGAGTGAAGCAACCTCACTTGTCTATTCAGTGAAGATCAGGAGAGGCCTCTAACAGTGACTACACAAAGCTCCAAGACAGCTAAGGTAGGAAGCTGTAGCAGAAGCAATTCATAACAAAAAGTCCTCTCCTGAACACCTGGGACACACATTTTTTACAATGCCTCATGTACTATAATTGCATCTGTGGGAAATGCGCTTTAGCATGCACTCAGACCTCATTTTGAAAGGAAGGGTTTTGTATTAGCTCTTGTAATTTCATATAAACAGAAAACTTTTAAGTGGATTTATACATGGTAGAGTCAAGGTTTGGACTCTAATGTGAAATAGTAGGGCATGTGCTTTCAATCCGGAGTGATTCCTGAGTCTGCTTTTATATGGACGCAATACCTGTTGCACAAGCAACAATGGCAATTCTCTTTGCATTCCAGGTTATTTCTCTTCCGGTTCCTGCTGCCATCCATTTTATTAGCACACTGGAAATCATTTTATACATAATTCAAGCTTGATTCATTATCTGCTTTCTATGAGTTTATCAGTGCTACAAGCAAAAACTGAAGAAACAAAGAACCTAGAAGTAAGTGAGGATCTGTGTCTTATATTCTTTTTATCTATAATCTATCTATCTATCTATTTATCTATCTATCTATCGTTTGTCTGACATGTATATATATGTATGTTTGTATATGTTCACATAAAGAAATAAACAGCTGTAGGAAAGCAATTTCAGAAAGACTAGGATCATTCATTTAATAGCTGAAACAGATTTAATATTAACTTCAGCAAATTTCAAATTTTACTCTGTTTATATATCATCAACTAATTACCTATAACTTCAAAATCATTCAACATGTCCAAAACATGAAACATAATTTCAAAAGATTGCTAGAAATAAAAGAAACATGCTGGGGATAGTGACCACGCCTTTCTTACAGTAAGTAGTACCAAAATTCATTTTAAGTGCATGAACATTAGGCAACCAAGAGAAAGTGCTTCAATGAAATCCATGGCACCTTTAGCTTGTGTTCCTCAAAAGTCTTAATCTCTGTGTCTTTTTAGAAAGTAGTGAATGACTGCTATTTTTCTACATATGATCATGTGATGGCTATCTTTTTTACATGTGAACCGTGTGCAGACTAGCTTTGCTCTACATGACAAGGCTTCCTAGACAAACATATCTCACCAGTGTAGCAATACAATTTGGTGTCTGTTTATATTTGACACACTTTTTCTTTTCCATGTATATCCTTGCCAGTTGTTTATTTTATTTTATTTATTTTTGGAGGCCATGTATTGCTGTGTGGCCCAGGTTGAAACTTGTGGTTATTCTGCCTCTGTCTCCCAAGTGCTGATATCATTCATTCAGTGTACTACCACACTAAGGTACATTTCTCTTAAATGCAACTCAAGTCTAAACATATGACCCCATCAGGTATCTTTACACAGTATTTTTCATGATGTCAATGAAATAATCTTTATTTTCCATTTTTATTGGTCAAGATTTGTTTATTTGTTCATCTATGAGAGAGAGAGAGAAAGAGAACGAGAGAGAAGGAGAGAGAGAACACGTGCAATGGTTGTGCACACATACTATATAGTCACAGATTTTTACACGAAGCCATTCATGAACATGAAAATAATTTTTGTGTCTGAGAATTGGTCTCACATCTTACGGATTATATTCCCATAGCCTTGTCTTGTGGGACTTTTCCAGAAAGGACATCGATAAAAGTCTGCTCACCTCAGATAAGGTACCAATGACAGGAAAAAGAAATTATTCAACTCAGTTCTAGGTTGGTGAACCAATAAGTAACTGGGGTTACTTACAGGAACAAAATTTAGGGCCTGCTTATAGGTTCATGATAATTCAAAGGTAACAACATCACCACAAGGCCAAGTCCAGACCAGGTGAGGAATTCATTAAATCTACAACACTGGAAGGCCTCCCAATTTTCCATGAAGACAAACTCTTCTACCTAGGCAACCATTATTGTCAACCTTTGGGAAGAAGGAAATTGGAATCTTCTTAATTCCTGATGCTTTCAGACTGGTGGAGTTTTCTTTAACTTCTTTAGTCTGACAAACCTCTCTTCAGGAGGAAACAATTCCATTTGGAAGAAATAGCCACATAATAAGTTCTTTCTTGCATCTTATAAAGCCCTCAGGCTTCACTTATAGATGTGTGCTTCAGTGAGTCTCTTTAAGCTATAAACTATGTTCACTTTGACCATCATCTAGAACACTGGAGTATCAAGCATTCGTTTTATATTTTCATTACCTCTTTATGAAATAGAGTTGAATAGAATGCCAAACCACCAGTGCTTAACCAAAGAAACCTCTGCTGTTCTCATGGGACTCACCTCTATCATCACTGGCCTAGTGGTTGTACCTACACCACCTCCTGTGACCTGCCCTGTGAGGATGGCCAGGAAGTATGTAGGAACAGACTTGCCTGGTCATGGTGCCTTGATTTCCCTTTGTCAGCCCCTCTTAATGGGATGAATATTCTAGACTGAGGGTGGAGTACACATGACCCATGCTAATGTCAGTATTCTTTGAAGTCTGGGGGTTTACATTTTTACAGAGAAAAAGAACTGGTGGTGCTGAATTCAAGCTCCTAGTATGTTATTTCTGTCTCCTCACCTAAGCAAAATATCTCTTACCTGCTGATTAATTCTTTCTTGAAATTAAATCTCAGCTTTTACTTCAAATCTGAGAGACAACGTTATTTCAAATCACAATACTGTTACTGGTTTTTCAAGGAATTGTTTCTGGGTGATCCAGGCTTGTAATGAACATTCCCCCTTTTTATATTCCTGTGCATGTAAAATAAGTTTCCATGTAGTTATTAATCATCCTTAAGCGTTTTCATTTCCTTAAGCTAGTCATTCTTTCTGAGATGTTTTTCCTGGCTCCCTCTACATGCACCCACTTGCTTATTATCTTTTTCTCTGATTTGATTTCTAACGAGAATTTTCTCCATATGCCTTACCTTAGACTCATTAACACAGGTACCCACTTCTGTATATTCCAGTTGAAGCAACTCCTGAATACTTGAACCATAGCACTCACACTATAAGTAATTGCTTATTTCCTTCTCAGTCTCTTCATACCAGAACATTTGCTCCAGGGACCTTAAGCTCTCTGCCCTTGTGTGCCCTCAGAGTTTCCATTTATGACAATGGTGATAAATAACATTTGATGAATAATTAATGAATGGGGGATATCTTCTCCATTCAAAAGTAGCACAGATATCTCTTGATACTAATTACTATAGAGGAGGAAACAGGTGCCCCCTTTTTTCTAATCTTGGTACAGTTTTTCATATATCAATTAAAGTCCTGTATTGCCATGGTAGTGAGTGTCAAGGGATTTTGATTAAATATCTGGTTGATAGTAGTATATAAGTCTGGATATCTGCCAGAATAATGTATGGTATAATTTCTGGTCAAAATTATGATTCTTCTGAAAGAGCTAGGGCCTCGTGGGTAAAGGGTGACTGAAATAAACCAGAATTCTTTTAGGTCATTTTCTATTCACAATTACTATTGTTATAATGACCTGATTAGATCCCATCCTGAGTGAGATCAATGTTTCTGTGGTTTTTGTTACACCAATTACATCCTTTTTTGAAACTTATCTGACTAGTGTAGATGCAGCAGGTGATTTAGTCATGATTCCTGCTGTGTCTCCCTTTCCACTTCAACATCCATGAGATTATTTGAAAGAGGAGCCAAAGCTTAATTCCCAACACCCTGCTACAGTCTCACTTTGCCGGTAGAAACTACTTTAACAGGATTTCTTCATGAGTCTTGCTATTATTGCTTACAGGCCAGACTAAAATTAGTTCATGGTGTCTCCCTGTGCTAGCCTCTGTGCATGCTTAGATATTTAGGGAATTCCTGGCTTTTGCAGACATGATTCTGTTTTAGCCTCATTTATAGAGAGCTGAACAGAGATCTTACCAGAAACTCAGTCTTGCTTAATCTGTCACTAATGTACTGCCGAGAGGTCCTTAGAGTGCCCAGAGCCACAAACTCATCCCTCAAATGGCCTGAGTACAAGTTCTTCAAGTAGTCCATGTCCTTCTTCACTCTCCTGTCTTTCCACATTCTACATTGCTGCCCCCGTTTTGAATAAAGTTTGGGAAAATGTAGACACTGGACTTGGCTTTACCCTCTGTCCAAGTCCAATGCTTAAAGAAACATGTCTAAGAATATTCTGATGAACTTTCCTTTTCATTGACATTTAAAATCAGCTAGACCCTACACTATCCCCAGTGGGGGCTTTGTCACTGGGACTGAAATCTAATTTGGCTGTCACAAAATGTAGAATAAATCTGGAGATAGGCAAAATGGAGATCTTTAATTCTCTAGTTAGCAATAATATTGTCTACAAGTAGCAATCATCTTTTCTCAGGCATATGCAAGTGGGCCCTGGAGGGAAGCCATGCAATCCTTGAAGAAAATAAATGTAAGTAGTCCAATGACAGTGCAAGGTGATATAGGGTGTCCTTGGAGGACTGGCAGAGGACATCGTGAGAGCAGGAACAGCAGTGAAAGTGAGGTCTCCATTCCTCTAGGAATTCTGGAGAAGGTAAAGCTCCTGTCTCTGGGGGACAAGTAATTTGGTTGACATCATTAGTGTGACATTTGGCTCCTTAATAATAGAGTTGAAAATCAACACCAACAAATGAACAGTACAGTGCAATGTGAGGCAGTCATGCAGCTCTGCTGGAGATCAGGGGGAAATGCATGAGTGGTTGGCACCTGCCCTACAGGCTTGTGAAGCCTGAATGACTGAAACTGGACAGTTATCAACTTTTGAAACTAAAGAGATATTTTGAGAAAAGTAAAAGTATTTCTATGGCTTTATGCATGGATAGGTTTTAAATAATAAGGCCTAACAATAATTTAGACTAACTCCTTTGATTTTTATGTAGGTATTATAGATACACATCTATAATTAATTAAAGTTTTATAATTTCTCACCATGATGATAGATTGAAAATAATATTTAAAGCATTTTGAAGTTAAGACAAAACTAACTTTTCCATTTAGTTAATAGCATAAGAAGTTCTAATACTTTTAGGAAATCTTTAATGCTTTCAGTTTTTTTCTCTCTATGCTCAGAATAGAAAGTTTTAGTAAGAAATATCAATCTAAATTATCACCATTTTTTACTGTCATGAACAATTATATATTTCTGAGAATATTGTTAGTGCTTCATTAGTATATGATAAAATTAAAATAATTAAATGAGATGGAATTAAAAGTTGGAACAAAAGTTCAATGAAACAATATTTCTCAATAGTTTTATACTTTGTATAATAGCTTTGGTAAGGGCAGATCACTCAAATATGGGAGATAATGTTCACCCCAAATAAAGCTAGACCTCACCATTTAACAGCAATGGTAGATGTGATGAAGACACGTTTTTTTCCAGATACAATAAAAAAAACTGAGTGTAATAGAGTTTATCTATTGGAAATCTGTCATACAAGAGCAGGTTTGGAGAAAGTTTCATGGATTAATAAGGAAGTGTGAAGAGAGAATGACAATAGGCACAGAAAAAGAGAATGAGGGCATTTAGGATACTGAAAAGAATATATTCAGAAAGAAAGGATTAAAATTCCTGGAAGACCAAAGAAATAGTGTTGATTTAATTACAATGAATCTAAATATGATCTTAAAAAAGACATATATGAGAATGTTTCTATCCTAGAGCAGTCTATTCCAATCTACCTTTATGCAATGGGCACATAGCTGCATGAACCCAATTATTAGTTTGCGACTTAGTAGTTCCGTTCCTACTGGCTTGTATGTCTCCCTTTAAAATTTAAGTTAGAGTCTCTGAAGATATATAGGCACTTCAAGGGGTCAAGAAATGTGGACTGTAAAATTATGTAAAATAAAAAATAGTAAACTCTTCTCAAAGATGTGGAAGAAATAATCTAATAGTAGGTGGATTGTTTGCACTAACTTCTGATTTGTACACACAGTTTTGCATTCAAGGAAGTTATTTTATGGTGTGGGACAATGGTCTATATTCTGTCAATTACATTTTAAATGAATGCTGATTGGCCAGTAGCCAGGCAGGAAGTAGAGGCAGGTCAATGAGAATAGGAGAATCCTGGGAAGAGGAAAGCCTAGTCTGCAGTCCTGATCCAGCCACAGGGTAAGCAAGATGTGACTCCCTCACTGAAAAAGGTACCAAACTACGTGGCTAATATAGCCAAGAATAATGGGCTAATATAAGTTATAAGAGTTAATAAGAAGCCTGAGCTAATGGGCCAATCAGTTTATAGTTAACGTAGAGCTCTCTGTGTGATTTATTTGGGACTTAATGACTGTGGGAACCAGGAAGGACAGAAAACCTCAGTCAACAGAATGTTGCCCACATGAACAACTGCATCCACATAAAGCCTGAGAAAGCTTGGGAAGTAATTCTAGACAAAAAAAAAGAATAGAGTTAAGCACAGCTTATNTTATAAGAGTTAATAAGAAGCCTGAGCTAATGGGCCAATCAGTTTATAGTTAACGTAGAGCTCTCTGTGTGATTTATTTGGGACTTAATGACTGTGGGAACCAGGAAGGACAGAAAACCTCAGTCAACAGAATGTTGCCCACATGAACAACTGCATCCACATAAAGCCTGAGAAAGCTTGGGAAGTAATTCTAGACAAAAAAAAAGAATAGAGTTAAGCACAGCTTATGGATATCAGCATTTTCTCAGGTGGGCTCTGTTTGCTAGAGTCAAATGCATCTCATTTAAGAGAGGCTTCCTGACTCAGCTTTAGCTGTAAAACCTTGCAGCTCTTTTAAGAGGTCCTGCCAGGAAACACTTAAATGGTGTTGATAAAAAGCTGACCAAATGCTTTTTGGTTTTCAGCTGTAGCAGGGAAAAAGCCACATTTTAAAATGCCAGCTTTCTGGCTGTCCTGCCAGTGCAAACTTTTACTCTTTTAGGCAGGAGGTCTGCCTACAGAGCATTTGGGTGTGGTTTGTGAGCTGAATGCTGCAGCTTGCTTGTTGGCAGGTACCTTGAAATGCCATAGAGTTGTGGCAATAAACATGATTACAGCTGGTGCCTCTGCCATGAGGCTGGAATCTCAAAAAGCTAAAAAATGGGCTGTGTTTAGCCATCAAAGCCATGGCTTTAATCCTGCCCATATTGCTTAGCAAATTAAAGACTCATGTGGTCAAAAAAGGAGAGAGATACAGTAAAAAGAGATTCAAAGACAGAGGAAACCTCTAAATGGTTTACAGTGTGTTAAAAATTTTTGTAGACTTGGTAGAAAAAAAAGTTAAAGTCCTCAAAATAAAAAAAGGAAAGAGAGTAGTTGGCCAACAATTTTAGAAGTTTCAGTCCTAAGGATAGGACCTATAGAAGACTCCATTGCTTTTATCTCTTGCTGTGAGCCACTTTGTGTCTTCAGAGTAGGTACAAACCTATAAACAACTGTAGAATTTTCCTGCTAGAGTTTGAATCCTGTGTGAAAACTCAAGGAAGGAGAGAAAGAAGAAAGGCACAGATGACTTAATGAAAGGAACAGAAGACTGAATCTGATTCAACAAAATTAGATGTTAAGTACTTTGAAGAGCTGGGAGATACTCTAGACAGGAAGGGAATGCCTCACAGGGTGCTCAGAGGTGCACAGAGGACACAGAAAGAGACTCTGCCTATATTGGGCTGGAAGCTATCATCTGTATTTCATAAGGACTTGCTCAGGTCTTTTTCTTTTTCTGTTTTGGAGGGATCAACATAATATTACATTAAAAACATTAGTCACATTTTATAGATGCATTTGTGGATAAAATATAGAGAAATTATTCTAATTCATGTAGACATTTATAGCTAAAACCAAAAAGTGCTCAGTTACTAAAGAATCACAGTTTAATGTTGCAGAGCTTAAATTTGCATTATAATTTTCAATAAACGTGGATTTTTGCATAGGAATAGACTTTCAATCAGCCACATTTTTATTTTATTTTCACATATTTGGTTGAGAAATAGCACAATAAGCTAAAACCTTATCTTTCCTATGAATAACACCCTAAGTTCACATGGTATAGTAGGATAGTAATGATCACATCCATGACAACAAAGCACCGGTTTCTAGATGTGGTAATAAACTTACCACAATGTGCCTGCTGCATTCAGGAAAGTACTTCCAAGAGGGAAGGAGTTCACTGTTACCAGTGCACAAAATGCTTAAGAAAAGAGACTTAATTTGCATTTCTACCCTACAAATCTGCAAGCTTGTGCATATTTTCATTTAAATAAAATGTGTCAGGTAGTTGGTTAGAAGTTGTAAGAACTCTAATTGTTTTTTATTCTCTCTAAAGTTTTTTCTCTATTTTGTTTTTTATGTAACGTTAGGGACTTTTTTTTGGCAGTTCAAGCCCTATCTGATGAACCTTAAGGATAATTCCTTTTAGAAGAATGCACTGGGTTCACCAGGTTATTAGTTTTAGTACTTACAAGAGTACACAGAACTTCTCAAGCACCATCTATCTACTCATTTGAAGGATAAATTTCCCTTTGTAAATTAAAGTTCTCCTCATTAGCATTTTTCTCTCTTTGCCATCTGCTTCTGACACCTCATCTAGAGTAGCCCTGTGTCGCAGTCACATTTAGGTGTGTTCATTACAGTGGCATGAGGATGTTGTGTGTCTAATAATAATGTTTCTTCTTATAGAATCTACTCAGTTGATATATATATATATATATATATATATATTGAGGTAAAAAATTATGCATTCTTCTCAGGAATCTTTTCCCTCAATAAATAATAAAGCATAAAACAAATCAAGATATTAAATAAATATTTAGCAGAATATTTGGGTGGTCTCTCTTTAAATCTCTTCCCATGCACTTCAACTTCTAAATGTATCATTAGGTCTCAAATTCTATCTTAATGGGAAAATAAGGAATAAATTAAAGGTTTCAGGACAGAAGAGAACTGGTAAACTTTAGACATTATTTGAAAACCTCAGGGTTTGAGTAATCTTGTTCTACTCCGGGAAAAATCATGGTCGACACTGAGTCCGTCTTCAGGTGTTGGTCTATGGCAGCGTTTACATTCCTTGGTGATAGATATTGGTGATAGATATTGGTGAGGGACGGCAGGAGGCAGACCGAGGCAGCAGCACGTGGCACCCACTGGTGTCACAGTTCCCGTGCAGATCTGACGGACTGGGGTCTTTGCTTTCCAAGAGCTTCAGATCTTAGATAGGACAAAGAAGTCACAGCTGGCTTTGGAGCTGCTGGGTAGACTTAGAAATCAGGATTCCTCAGACTATGACAGGGGCCAATTTGCACTCCTGAATCTGAGTTATTTGAGACTCCTGGCCCTAAAAGCTTGGCAGCTCTCTGGAAGTCTTCCAAAAACCAGGGTGGCTTCTCTTCTGTGAGTCTTACAGTCATTCCTCCCCTTTATTCTCAGCTCTCTGTCCTTTACTTCCTCTGTCTCCTTGCTCCTGTTTTGGCTGCTATCTTGAAGTTCAGTTGCTCAAATTCACCTGTCAATCATCCACCTACCTTGCCACTTTGGCAGTACAGCTTACTGAGTGCTCAGCTGTCACTGCTATGCTTACTATCTCTCTACTGCTTCTGCAGATTCCTGCGTTAGCAGCTCATCTCACACTGCTAAAAGCAGGCAAGGAAAGACCTTCCTACAAAAGATTATTATTATTATTGTTGTTGTTGTTGTTAATTATTATTATTAAAGTCTAATGTTGAAACACCTGGAAAGACAGTACTTTTAGATGTCTCAACTGATTATCTGAACAGCATGCTTACCTAACCAGTGAAATGGTGTTTGGACCAATCACAACAAACCTACCATACAAATGAAATCCTGTGTTTGTGCCATCATAGCCCTGCCATTTTAGTATCCCTTTGAGCATCCCTCTGCTAAGCCACCAGCAGAAGTGCCTTGTTCCCACTGGGGCATAGGTAACAATGGTTTTAGGGTTCTCTGCACTGTAGTGAATCTTGTGATCCCAAAATGCCTTGGACAAAATTGTTTCAAACAGCCCTGGCTGGAGCTGAGACTCCAGGAGTTGCACTTGTAGTGACTGGGTAGCTTTCTCAGGTGTTAGTGGAATGAGCAAAATGGCCAGTGCTGGTAAGAAGGGAGGTCTGGCATTGGGCTCACAATCTTTGCTTAACAACAGCGAGGTTGTAAGAAAGAGTTG
The DNA here is from genome assembly GCA_001685095.1 of Ellobius talpinus. Classification (NCBI taxonomy): domain Eukaryota; kingdom Metazoa; phylum Chordata; class Mammalia; order Rodentia; family Cricetidae; genus Ellobius; species Ellobius talpinus. The sequence continues at coordinate 31,444 of LOJH01001792.1, forward strand.
ATAATCACCACGTAGGGAGTTAAATTGCCCCATCCTCCAACATGCTTTCTCATTTACTGGAAAATGGTATAAGAAAGAATGCTTATAAATTACTAAAAGAACTTTTCATTAGAACTTACAGTGATTTGAAACAAAATTTAACAATGCCTAGCACTCACTGGTGTCCTAAGGAGAGATGAGTCTCTGTCCCCTGTCACAATATTAATGTCCCACAGTCTCTCACAAAATGGATTATGAAGGACTGAGATGGTCTTTAAAGCTTCTGGCTTCTGTGAATTCTACGTTTCATTAATATTTTAGAGCACACTGTAGCATCTCAGTGTGAACACCCTCAATAATTTGTGCAAATACAGAACATTTAGAGTAACTGCAAGCTCTTTATAAATAGCATTCATAGAATATTCCAGAAGGACTCCATGGAGCCCACCAACTCATTCTTCTTATGTTAATTTTAAAAAGTCTTAAAGCTTAAATGGATAAATGAGCAAGAACTTAAAAGTCAAGAAGTTACTTTTGATATGTTTTCCATTTGGCCATTTCTAATTTTCCAAGTGGTTGTTTCTTTCTATCCACATCTAGCTTGATTCACGATGGACAGAGGAGGCACTCAACCATCCAATGGCTTCCTTCCTCTTCCTTTGCCACTCCTCCTTTCATCCTCTTCATTTCTCTGCATCGTTTGCAAGCTTTCCTTTAAAATATCGTGAGCGAATAGATTGATAAACAAGTGGAATATGCTAAGCATATGCACAATTATGTGGGAATCATTTGCTGCAATGAAACTTAACCTAACATATAGAGAACTGTGCTCCAGGTCACTAGATTTGTAGCAGGAAGAAGTTCACCCAGGAGTCTGCCTGCTGCTCCTGGACTGTCAAACCTTGGAGGACAAATACAGATCCACCCCAGGTCACTACGCCACTTGTGGCAGGAAGAAGTTCACCCAGGAGCCTCAGACACATTATAATTCTTGGTAACAGTGTCCTGCCCATCCCCATGATGGACTGAGAGGACAGCAAGGCGTATTTCAGCTCCGGGCAGAAGGAGACTATTACGGTGAGCAAATTGCGGTGTACTATGGGGGAGAGACAGAGAGACAGCCAGAACGGGTCATGTGCTATGCACAGAGGCATATCTGAGGAGGGAAAAGTGATGAGGAGTGGACTGGCATAGGTGGCTTCATTGCCACCCAGGCCATGGTGATATCTGGGCCTGGGCTGCAGTCAGGACCTATGTCTGGGTTCACGGTCCTGCTGCAACCATGCTTGGTTCTGATGTCCTTGGCTTGTGATACTTCTGAAGGCCGAGGAGAAAGGGCTGTACAGAGTTGGCCCAAACCCCTTACTAGCTACAACACTAGGAGGACTGGTCCTGCCCCTCACCAGCTGAAACACTCAGGGGAGAGGATCCTACACCTCACCTGGGCATCACAGTAGAGCTGTTCACAGGGCAACGACAAGCTGGCCCTGTGAGTGGAGAAGCAGGAGACCAGATCTTGCTGCCATGTGGTGAGGGAAGATGCCTCCCTTCACCAAGCCTTGCCCCTTACCACCTGCAGCAGGTCAAGGACGGGCTGCAGCACGCCTAAGAACAGGCCCTCTGCCTCTCCTGGGCAGTGTAGTAAAGTTGACCCAGTAAACAGGGCTGTGGGTGCAGCTCTGATGGTGTGAGAGGAACATAGCTCATACTGATCTACATCGGCTACTCGGTGGTGGTGGAAACGAGACAAAGATGCCCTCTCTGCCTCCCCTACTGCCTCCAGCTTACCGGGAAGCTGACCCCCTTACCAGCAGCAACATTCTGGAAAGTGAGCTGCCTTGCGCCTTGTCTGGGCAATGAAGAGTAGCTAACTCTGACTAGGGCACCGTGAGTAGCCTTGAGAAGGTGAGCATGGGAGATGAGGCCCAGCTCCTCAACTGCCATATGGTATCACGAGCAGGGAGATATGCCCACCTCTGCCCATCAATGCCTGTGGCAGGTGAAGGAGCTGACTTTGAGGTCATAAGGGCAAGATAGCTGCCCCTGTTCCCCACCAGCTGCAATACTCAGGAGAGCAGGTCCTACACCTCGCCTGGGCAGCACAATGGAGCCCAACTTATTGGCAGAGGTTTGGGTGAATGGGCCCTGAAGTTGAGCATGGGAGAGATGTCTGTATTGCTCATCTGTTATGTGGTAGCTTGGGCAGGTGAGAGATGCCCTAGCCTGCCCTTTCCCATCATCCTCTGAGGCAGGTGGGAAAGCTGTTCCTGCCCTTCATCTGCTGCAGGACTCAGGAGGGGGGCCCCTACACCATGCCTCAACAAGACAGTAGAGCAGGCCCTGAAGGTGGAGGTGTGGGAGAACTGACCCTGAGAACATGAAACAGGAGAACTGGCCCAGCCCCTTGCTCCCCTCTGCAAGGGGTGAACTAGCCAGGCCAATGCAGGAGAGGTCACTCTGGCGGTGATGACAAGAGAGAGCTGGTGCCCTGAACAACCCTGCAACTACCCAGGCCCAGAACCAGGGTTATGAGTTGGCCTACTCCAACATCCACCACAGCAATTTGCTGGAGTATGTGAAGGGAACTGTACTACAGACCCAAAGCTGCAGGATCTCCGTGAGACAGCACAACAGGAGACCCAAGAGGAGTCCCAGTGAGGTCCCAGTGTCAACAGTGTAGTAGATACCAGAGGCCTCAAGCAAGAGCAATGACTCTTTGCAATGAACACTTGCAAGTAAAGATAGGTAGATAAAGGGTTTACTGCACGACTCTGTGTGTCACTGTACAGCTTCATCACCAGATTTATTTTTCCTTCTCTTTTTTCTTTTTTTGTTCTTTTTTATCCTCTTAAATTTTATTTTAATTTTAGGACGAGATTGCAAGGGCAAAGGGCAAATTTGAAGGGATGGAGAGGTGAATGGGATGGAGATACATGATGGGAAATACAAGAATAAATTTTTAAAAAGTTAAAAACAATAAAGATTTTAGTCTATTGGGCTCAGCTGGTAATGGGTTTGTTACACAAGTATGAGGAACTCAGTTAAATCCACAGAATCCAGGTAAAGATGCTGAATGTGAGGTGAATTTTTGTATCTCAGCACTGGGAGGCAGAAGTGTATCCCTGGGGTTCACTTGCCAACCAATCTCACATAATTGTGAGCTCGGTCCAAATAGTGGCCTTGCTTTCAAAGGCAAAGGAGACTGCTCTGAATAGTGACAGCTGAGTTTATTTTCTGACCTTTGCAAGCATGAGCGCACATATGTATTGTAGCGGTTTGAGTGAGAATGGTCCTCATAGGCTCATTTGTTCGAATGCTTGATCCCCAGTTGGTGAAACTGTTTGGGAAAGATTATGAGGTGTGACCTTGTTGGAGAAGGTATGTCCCTGGGTTAAAAGACTCATGTCATTCCCATTGTCTGTCTTTCTCTCTGCCTCCAACTTGTGGGTCAAGATGTGAACTTCCAGCCCAGCTTGGATAGGGTCTCATTAACTGCAGTAGAGATAGACCAGGATTGTGGGCAACCTATTTTTAATATAAATATTTCATTTTAAATAAATACAGATTTTTCTTCTGGGTTCTAAACGTTCGTTAACACATGCACATTGTTCATCTGGATTTGATTTAATATTTAAAGAGACCACCTGTTTGTAAGGAAGAAAGGGTGTCAACTCAAGTTTGGGCTATGGCCCAATTTCACAAGTGACAAATCTGTGAGCGGCATGTTTAGCTGCAGAAAGCACGAACTGGAGGAGACACAACTGCCACATCTATCTTTAGTTTGAATACCCAGTAGCTGTATTGGGTAAAGATATGGAAACTAAGAAAAAAAATGAAGATATGTTCCAAAAAAAGTGTGGGAACCAAGGAGGTACTGCAGACAAATATTTGACAATAGATAGCTTATGAGTTGAAATCATATTTTAAAAATCTAAGTTATGACTAATCATGGCTAAAGTGTCAGTAGTCAGGAAGCGTGCATGTTTAAGGTGAAAGAGCCACGTGTAATTGAGAGCTCATGCTTGAAAGGGAACAGGAGAAAGATCAGACTTGAAAGCATGTCTACAAAGCATGAGACAAAATATCCTAAAGATTAAATAGACTTGGAGCACTAGAATACACCAAGTGATGAAAATAATTAAACTGGAGCAATTGAGATGTAAAGACAGAGGTGAATGCTCTTCCTGAGAGCAGTGTAGCAAGCATTCATTCCCAGAGTCAAGGATGCATAGCAGCCTGCCTGGGTCTTGAGAGAGAAGGAGCTGGATGCCAAGCCTTCACCCAGGGTTGCCTAGCAACCATTCTTCTGGGCAGGACAGTGCATAAGTTAATCTCCTTGGTAAGCATTTGTAGCTATTAATTTAATTAGCAAAGGCAGTGTAGCATGAATCATCACCATGTGAGGCAAAAATACTAATATGAGGATTTTGAAATTCTAACCTCAAATACACATGTGGGAAGCTATTCCCTAATAATTTGGTGAGCTTGGGGTAAAATGTACTAAATATATTTTTTGAAGATAGACAGAAAACCTCCTTTATAGTCAATCAAGCTATGTAATTTCTTGGGGACACCATGATTAAAAATTTCCTCTCTAATCTCATTGCATAAAAGTATATTGCCTAGATTTAGTATTGGAGATGACATTGAGGATTACTAACTTTAAAACACTATGAATCCCAATACCCTCTCGGTATCCCCCTTTTAATTGTGCTGTTCCTTAGAAGGCCTGTGGACTTGCCAGAATAACTGTCTTCAAGGCAAATTGTATTGGATACCTTTCAGAGGCTATTAGTGCTCTTCTTGATAGATGGCTGGAAGGGCTAGTGCTCAGAGATAACAAGAAATGTATGGCTTTGACTCTGAGGCTGTGTTCTTGCCCCACAGGGGTGCCGCTCAGACATCCACTTCACTTTAATAAAAGACAGTTGTGTTTCAGATGTTTGAGAGAGTCCTGTTCCACCGAGGCAGATCAGCCAGCACTGTCTGTACTCTGTAACACTGTTTCTTCTGGCGAGCTCCCTTGATGGGGTACTGGTTCTTGTTTTCCAAAGTGTTCTTGTGAGATAAAGTTTCCATGTTGTCTTGCTCTTTAATGAAGATGCACTGGAAAAGTTAAAACTGGCATGTTTTCCTTGTTTCTTTTAGTCTTCTTAGAAGAACGCTTATTAGAAATATTCTCCTTCCTGCAAGCTGCAAGAAGAGGTCACCACTTTTCTACCCCTTTCCATTTTATAAGAGGATCTCGCCAGAAATTTGTTCTGCTGGACACTTGCGAACTGATTCTGAGCAAGGTTAAAGATGTTAAGTGCTTGGAGACCAAAAAAAATGTGAGTCAAAAGTACATGAAAATAACAATTACGGCATCAGAGAGACTTCCTTAAACCTTCATGGGAAGATGTTACTTTTAGAGACTGCTGCCTGTCTTCATTTTTACTTCTGTCTCTGTTTCTCTCTTTCTGTTTATCTCTAACTCCTTGAGTTTGTTTTAATGGTATATATACTTTCCAGAACAGAGTTATTTAACTATATGTAACTCACCTAGCTTCAATATGCAAAAAATATAAATATAAATAATTACATTATTCTTCATTATGTATTCGACTGAAAGAATGCTCAAAACTAAGTGATTGTTTAAAGCTACAAAGTCAAAATAAAATTCATTTCTAGAGATATGCATCATCCCAATGTATCAGTTATTAAAATGGACCAATTACATCAGAAACACATCTGAGAGTTAGATTAGATTGTCATGCTCCTCCTCAGGCCATAGAAATCAGATACTCTGGTGGCAAAAGTCAGTGATTTATATTTTAGGAATCTCCCTGAGTAGTTTTGATGCATCTTTCAGTGGGATAAGTAATCACTAGTACTGTATATTATATATAGCACATATATTTTATTATGGTTCTTGGCAGATGTTAAAAACATAATATTGGTTTTACATTAGATAAATTAAATTGAAAACATGCTTAAAATCAAATTCTGTTTTTATTTTATTTTTGAGATTATAATTGCATTTCTCTTTCTCTCCTCTTCTCTCCCTGCCAACCCTCCTATATATCCCTCCTTACTTTCTTTCAAATTCATGGCCCCCTTTTCCATTAAATATTGTTATGTACATGTGAGTGTGTGTGTGTGTGTATGCACACATGTGCACAAGTGTTGGGAGCTTTGGGAATTGAATACAGGCCTTTCCAAAGTGCGAGGTAAGCAAACTACCACTTTTTTTTAAGGTCAAAAATTTGTGCACATAAGGACAATATCAGAAATACATATAAGAAAAGGATATAGAAAAATACTTAGATATAATCCGTTAAGAAGTAACTCACCATGTTAAACAATTTCCTAATTATATCTATATGTATACATTCATGCATGTTTAATTATGCATTGAGTAAGAGAATATTTTTTTTCAAGACAGGGTAGATCTCTGTAGCTTTGGAGCCTGTCCTGGAACTAGCTCTTGTAAACCAGGTTGGCCTTGAACTCATAGAGTTCTGCCTGCTCCTGGAGCACTGGGATTAAAGGCATGCGCCACCACTGCCCTGCTAGTAAGAGAATAATTTTAATTTTATGCTGTGGGAAAATTCTTTGGTACAATGTGAAGATGTGTTTTTCTCATTGGTTTAATAAAGAGTCAGCTGGCCAATAGCTAGGCAGGAAGATACTAGGTGGGAGAGCCAGACTGAGAGAATGCTGTCAAGAAGAAAGGCAGAGTCAACAGAAGACACAGAGAAAGCAGGAAGTGAACTTACTGTGCTTTAAAAAGCAACCAAGCTGTTATAGTGGATAAATATAATTATGAGTCAGTTTAAGTTGTAAAGCTAGTTAATAACAATCTAAGGTATTAACTGAGCATTATAATTAATAGCAAGTTTCTATGATATTTACTGGGGAGACGTCAATACTAAAGAAAAATTCCACCCTTAGTTCACTGCCTTGCACTAATATCTTTCCTTGTTTTACTATGACTTGGAGAGTAGACCTGTTTTATTCATAAGTTTTATAGCAAATGAAACAGCAGAACCCATCTATATTAATTTATTAACTGTTTCTGAATAATATGCTTTAAGCATACTGTAATGTGCTTTATGCATATTATAAACCTATTTTAATTATTTTTCAAGTGTTTCTAGGTAGGTTGCTGATATTTTACAGTGTCTTATGTTCACACACACGTGCATATACTTGCACATGTACATGCACACTTATGTGCATACACTTTCATGTGGATTCACACGCATGTGTAAAAACACATGCATTCGTGTAGGAGAAAGACTCATGCACACAGCCTGATGGGTACATCTCTCCAGTCTTCACATGGTAGAGATACTATATGTTAACTTACAATTGAATTGTCATAATCAAATAGATTCATGCTTCTATACACTGAAGTTATTTAGAGATTCCCTACTTGAGTTACTTTTGTTACAGATTGTTATGGTTTGAGAACTGAGGCAGAAATCTTTACTTAAAATGTGAAGCCTCTGCTTCTGATGCCCATCTGGTTGTAATGAGTTGAAAGCCCAGGAGTTATGGGTAATCCGAGGCTTCATTTCTATGAAGACTACAAATTATTAAGCATTGCTCTTAGAATTAAACAAAACTCTCAGTGTAGCTGCATGTGATTTGATCCCGAGTGAACTGGATTCTTCTGCCTCGATTTGCCAGGAGCAAATGTTATCACCTTCATCTCAGCTGGTTAAAGATGAGACATTTTTATTTTATTCAGAAGATTTCTCTAACAGGTATGATATTTTCTCATGGTCAAACTAGGGTCATAAAACAGGCTGCCTTTTCTCTTACTCCCACTTTTCAACAGTAATATTTCTAGTTACTGTGCTGTTGAGGGGATCCGTGAGTCCAATCTCAATGCAATGAGTAGCAAAACAGCCTCTTTTTTTCTTGCTCTTATTTTATACTTTTTTGTAAAATTGGAATCTGATTCTCAAAAATTATTATTTTTTGCTCCCTCTTGTTTCCCTAGGATATTCCTGACGTCTCTGAAGTTGGCAAGTATCTTAGTCAACTGTTCTATTGCTGTGAAGAGACATCATGGCCCCAAGTGACACCCTTCCTCCAACAAGGCCATACCTCAAGTCCTTTCAAATAGTTCCACTTCCTGGTAACCAGTCATTCTAATCTATGAGGCTAGGATAGCCATTCCTCTTTAGACCATCATGGTAAGAAAAAAAAATGAAACAGTGATACTATCTAGAAATACAGTTCCAGGGAGATTAGGAAGCTTGGGTTTGGTTGCTATATACTTCAAGGCTACTTAATATCACCACCTACAACTTAGGCTCGAAACATTGAATAGTGTGTGTGTGTGTGTGTGTATGTGTGTGCTGAATGTAGAAGAGACAGAGAGAGAGATGAATCTTGTGATGCTGCAATTGGTGTCACTGGAGAAGGAAGATGCTACATGATGCAGTCTGAGATGTTGCCCTAGAGACCTTCACCCTAGTGAACCCTGGATTTTGCCTGAATCTCCAGAAAAGAATTTCAGGACAAGTGTGAAGAAAGAAAAATTAGAGTTTATTAGGTAAAGAAAAGTAACCACTCAGAGCTTCTAGTATGAACATTTCACAGAAACACACATGTAGTTGTTTTATAGTAGCTACATGATTGTTGTTTTGATTTTTGCACAATTATTTCTATCTGTTAATAGAAATAATTCATGGCCAGATTCAAATATGAAGAAAAGTTTAAAAATTAATTTAAAATTATTTGTTCATATTTTTACCTTAAAGTGTTTCTTTAAGATGAGCTTGTGAAGTGGCTTATGAGGCATATGGTACAATTTACTTATAGAGTGTTATACGACTGTAAGTGTTAAGATGTGTGTGTTGGCCTTAAGCCTGGTTTATTAGCTGTGTTATTTCTCGAAAGATGACTCTCAGGGAACAATAGCGTCACTGTACACACAATCTCCATAGCAATTGGAGTAGTTCTGTCAAAATCCTTGATTCTCAGTCTGCAAGAAACACAAACCATATCCTAGTGGACGGAGGACGATTTCCTCTCTCAAGTCCTCTTGTGTTTCTGTATCCTAGGGTAAAGAGGACTCTTACCTCTCTCAAGTCCTCTTCTGTTTCCATATCCTAGGGGACAGAGGACTCTTTCCTTTCTCAGGTCTTCTCGTCTTCTTGTATTTCCCTCCTCCTTGTCCTGATTCAGTAGAAAGTGCCACCCGGACCAAGGTCATTTACCAGTCTCCCTCACCTCAGGTTTGAAGTCTGCACACACACACACACACACACACACACACACACACA
>LOJH01001793.1:6298-18960 GCA_001685095.1 Ellobius talpinus
GTGTGTGTGTGTGTGTGTGTGTGTGTGTGTGTGTGTGTGTGTTAGAGAGAGAGACAGAGAGAGAGAGGGGTGAACTCCAGCCAGCCAGCATCCTAGAATCTTGAACACCAAACAACCAGTTCTATGCCTGCAGCTCCATGTCTTCTTGGAAGCATGGCTGGGCCTAAGCTCTTCCCTTTTCAGCTGCTGTTTGAGGTGGAGAGACACTGGAGAGAGAATCTGTCACTAATAGCATAAAAATCCAAGTTGATGGGAAGGAGATGAATTTGTGAGCACTCAAAGCTTAGCGCCCTGGGAGGGCAGAGAGGAGACTGTCCCTCTCGTCCTTCTTGCCTTTTTACCTGCTGTAGTCCACAGTGTCCTCTCTAAATACCTGGTGAGTGGGAAACTTCAGGGTCAGCAAGGCAGGGCAACCACCCCCTGGATGGTGGACTGGGCCATCTCCTGGTATGTCAATGTGCAGTGTGTCCCCCTTTGCAAGGTCAGGCTATCTCTGAAAAAAAGCTTTGAAGAACAATCTCTTTGAAAGCAGAGTTGGTCCTGATAGAGTGCACACATGGGAGATGATGCTGATGTTGGGTTTGCTATAAGCAAAAGAAAGGTGGGTAAGAAGGAGGGGTTCTCCAACTACAGAGGAGACAGACTGGGGTGTGCAGAGAGCTCTGTTATCCTCTGAGAACCCTCAGTTTGTATACAGATGGCCATGCATACTGATGGCTGATACACAGAGGTGTTGTGGGAACATCTTGAACATATTTAAGGGATTGGAGACACATGGGGGATGGAGGAACTCTCGAGAAATTGACACAGGATGCTAGATACAAAGTTTCTACACCTGACTCTGGCTTGATTGGCAATACCTTGGGGACTGGATCCCTGTTCAAAAACTGTGTGATCCTGGACAAGCCTCTTAATCTTTAATTCACAGGGGAATTGCTACCCCTCCCCAATACTTTGAGCACTGATGACATGCATACTGCTTGTAATATTACAGATTTTGCCTGAGAAGTTAAAATTTTTATCATATTTAGTGTGTGTGTGTGTGTGTGTGTGTGTGTGTGTGTAGCTTGTGGGGATTTGTTCTGGAGATTGAACTTGGGTTGGGGTTGCCACGCTTGGTACCAAGCCACCTGCTGAGCCATCTCCACAGCCCATGGCTGAGCAGATCATACAGGACTTCCAAATTAGGCAATAGAAAAAATGTGAGAAGATTCAGCCTGTCTATGTTAGTTACTGCCTCGCCACTGTAACAAATACCCAAGGAAAGCAGATCAAGGCAGCAAGGATGTGTTGGGGCTATAGTTTGAGGGTGCAGTCCTCCATGAGCAGGAAGTCACAGAGGCAGGAGTTTGAGGCAGTCACATTGTATCTGCAAAGAAAAGCCAGATGGGTGCTAGCAGTCAGCGTCTTATACAGTTGGATCCAACCAGTGGAAAGGTGCTACCCACAGTCAAGGTGGGCCATCCCACTCACAATAACATAACCTAGATAATCCTGCCCAGAGACACCCAGGGACTTGTTTCTGTGGTGATTCTTCTGTCAGATTCACAATCGGGGGACTAGTGGTCACAGCCTCTGACATCACCTTCTTGCTCTCTGAGTTCCTAGCATCTGTACACTTAGAGAACCAGGCTGTCCCCCCAGAGAACCACTCCTTCAACTGTTTAAGACTAGCCCACACATCAGTAGCTGTTTGAACACTGGAGAGGCTAAGGACCATTAACTGCTCAGTCCGTGGGTGCCTCAGTAGTCTAAGTCAGGAACTAAAGGGCTGGAGGATTCTTAGAAAGCTCCTGATTTTCAGTCCATGCTGGAAGGCTGAGGAAGCTGCCTTTCAAGTCAGTGAAGACAGCAGCAGAAACAGAGTAGATGAACCCACTAGCAAGAAGCAAAGGCAAGCAGGCAAACTGCGAGAAGGGGCTGTCCTCTGGTGTATATGTGGGGGTTTTGTCCCTCAGTTAATTCTTACAGGAAACACCACCATAGATTCACCAGAGACGAATCCTTTAGTTGATTTCAGATTCAACCAAGCTGAAACCAAGATATGCCCATCACAAGTGCCTTCCTGCACAAGTCACAGAGCCTTTGCATCCTAGGAAGGGAGTTTTGCATCAAACATCCGAAGCCTTGCACTGTGAGAATCGGCATGACCTATGTTAGACTGTACAATAAATTTTGTTTCCTATTCCCTAGTAGGGGCAATTATCATTTGCATTCTGCATGTGCATGTGTGTGTGTGTGTGTGTGTGTGTGTGTGTGTGTTATCCTTCACTTCTGAAAGGGTTTGTGGCATCTTATGTAGATATACTGGCTGGTTTTATACATCAACTAGACACAAGCTAGAGTCATCAGAGCCTCAGATGAGGAAATGCCTCCATGAGATCCAGCTGTAAGGTATTTTCTCAATTAGTGATCAATGGGGTAGGGCCCAGCCCATGGTGGGTGGGGACATCCCTGGTCTGGTGACCCTGGGTTCTATAAGAAAGCAGGCTGAGGAAGTCATGAGAAGCAATCCAGTAAGCAGCTCTTCTCCATGACCTCTACATCAACTCCTGCCTCCAGGTTCCAGTCCTGCGTGAATTCCTGTCCTAACTTCCTTTGATGATGAACAGCAATACATAAGAGTAAGCAAAATAAACCCTTTCCTCCCCAGCTTGCTTCTTGGTCACAGTGTTTCATCACAGCAACAGAAACCCTAATTAAGACAGCAGATATTCGATTTAGCAACTGGACAGAGGGTAAGCTTAGCAAGGAGAGCAAATGTGCAGAGTACACTGAGTGTGCATTTTATGAATCCCGCACAATTGCTACAAAGCCACTGTGAGCTTCCCAGCAGCCTTTGAAAGAACAAGAACGGTCTAGTCATCTAGCAGTGCATCCTCCTGACCGTTGTCTATAAAACCTGGGGCATTTGTCTTCAGAGACAAGAACCCAGAGAGAAACTGTCTCGAGTGGTCAGCAGGAGTGCCCGATGCTAGAACAATCCAAATGATGAAATGCAGGACCACACACTTTCTAATCTGAAGTGAAGTTGCTTCTATGAGGCCTGATGCATTTACACAGGCCAGCCCCCACTCTTGTGAGGTTGGCTGCGGAGATCGCTGCAGGGCCTGAAGTTGTCTCACAGTGTTGTTCTGGAGAAAGCAATCAATGCCCACATCCTAGGCTCTAGAAGAGGGGATGTCAAGGTGGACATACATCAGAATGATCTGGGGTCTCCGAGCAAGGCCAAAGCCAACTCACTCCAAGGGACTCTATCTAGCATGCAGGTATGGTTGGGAGCACCTCCCATACACAGACGGAACTCCATGAAGAGAACCTAACACAGTTGTTACCAGTCCCAGGCCACAGCCATCAGCGACCAGATGCTCTTATTATCTGGGGATAAGGATGTGATATAAAGCACTGAGGGAGACATTGAGGAAGATGAACCTGGACACCAGGGCAAATCATAGCTGTGTAGCCTTATGGACAGCTCCCTAAGGGGGCAATTTGAGCTTTCAGATGGGACCACAGTGTCATTTGCCATAACTGGCTTATTGGGTGGCCACCTGTCCTGGCTTGCCAGGCTTACAAAAAGGACCATGTTTCCAGGTCCAAACTGAGAACACCCAGGCTAACTGGGCTGCGGCAGGCACTTACCCAGCTGAGTTCTTGAGGCAGAATAGTGTGGAATGGAATAGCTTCCTACGGGGGAAGAATCAACCTGGCCCATTGCAGATTGCAGGGTAGCAGGGTTGGGGTCCTCCTGGGTGTTGATCTGCTCAATTTTGGTTTCCCTTATCCTCAGGCTGCAGTTTTCAGAGTCCTGCTATTCCTCCCCAAGCTATTTCTGTGTCTGGTTCTGATGCATGTGTGAACTTAGGCAGAGTTCTGGGGCTATGGAGCAAATGAGATTGTCCCTAAGTTCCTGGACATCATCTGCTATGTTGCCACTATCCTGCAAGGCCAGGCCAGGCCCTGTTGACCTCTCCACCTCTCTTTTTCCTGGAGGTTATACCATTGGACACCAGGGATTGGGGTGGTGGGGTGTCCTGAGCAGTAAATATACAAGTAGTATAAGACCCCGTGGGGCAGCTTCCTGGGCATGTGATAATGTAATTCCTCAGCCTCACGTAAGGGCACATAGTGGCCTTCAGTTTTGCTGCCATTGTCTTCCAAGCCTTAGTTGTATTTGTACAAGGGACCTAGGTTTTCACTGTCCTTGGGCTCCAAAGGTTGTCCCAATGTCTTTTCTGTCTATCCAGCTTCAAGAAGACCTTCCTACTTCCATGCAGTCCCAGGAAATTTGCTTCTGCTGCCTCTTCCAGGGGTACCATCATTGGGGAAAAAGGCAAGAAGATGGAGGTGTTTAACTACAGGGCTCCCAGGCTTAACTGGTTCTCAGGTTCAGCCTTGGACATATTCAAGCAAATGTTCAGGCATTGTCATGCTAGGCCCTTCCTAGTTCCTGAGAGCTGTGCTGCACAGGGAGACATGCACTTGTGTTTAGAGAAGCAGATTCTGTCATTAAAAAAAACAACAGTTGAAAAGGAAAAGGAAAGAGAAGGAACTAGGAAGGGGAGAAATTGTTGACTGGGAGAGGTGACTTGGGAGAGAGAACTGGAGGCCACTTCCCTCTGCCTCTGTTTCCCCTTTCCATCCACATTGTTGGGGACTTCCCTGTCATCTGATCCACAGCCAACAGTGGAGGAACAATACTCTGCTATGATTCCCAGAAGCAGGGCCTTCAAGCCATCTGCCCCAAGCATCCAGGTCAGGTGGCCCGGGAGGAATCCCACACCAGCTCTGAGGCTTCATTCCTGGCTTGCAGCCTTCTCAGGACTGGCGGCTCTCCGAGGTCCTTCCTCTTCTCGCTGCCGCCTGCTGGAGCTCTCCATCCTTGCCCCTGCTTTTGACTGACTTTAGCTTGGTGTCCCTGGCTGACTATTTCAGGCATCAGCTCAGAAGATGCCAGAGAAAACCCATGTCCTCTGGGACCAAGATGCTGGGCCACATAGCCTCTGAGAATAGGAAAATGATCCCCTCAGCAAGTCTCACATTGTTCTAAGGACAGCAAGGCCAACTTCAGGCATAGCTGGATCTAGTTCTTGGACCTTTGCACCCCTCCTGCCTAGTGTCCTGTAGGAAGGTGACACTTCCTGCCTCTCTCTCATAGTCAGCAGGGACTTCTCTCTGGGGGTGTCCAACCCAGCTGCAGGCTGGTGAATATTAATTGGCTCACAATGGGGAGCAAAGGGTGTGGAAGTGCATTGAGTGTGACGTTTTTCCGATTCCATGATGTAAATACTGCCATGCCAGTATTGTTGCTTATTTTAGGCAATGGATCTCTGAACACAGAGTTGGAAAGAAATGAGCCCTTACTAGTCTATTGACTTTCAGTTATATAAAAGTAATCAACCTCAGGATGAGGTAAAATAAAAAGAGAATAAAGAATTTGGGGTGGTCATTATGTTTTGGTATAATTCATTTAAGTGTAGCCTCACAAATAAACTTCTAAACAATGTGTTTAACAACTGGCTAGCAAAAAAAGAAAACAAATCATTGGCTCTCATGAGCAAGTACCAGGTGGACCAGTTTCCAGAACTGGGCTCAGTGATGATTAGGCTGGGTTGGATTAATGATGTCTACTCTGGGTTGGATTAATGATGTCTACTCTGGGTTGTATTAATGATGTCTACTCTTGGTTGGATTAATGATGTCTACTCTGGGTTGGATTAATGATGTCTACTCTGGGTTGGATTAATGATGTCTACTCTGTGTTGGATTAATGATGTGTCTACTAAGGCACAGAGACAGGGACAAAGGATACACCTGCCTCATATTACATGCCACATGTAAAATATGTTCATGAAAATATGTTGTAAAGTTTTTGTGGGGTTTTGGGGGGTGGTGTTTTCAAACAGTCTGGTGTCCCCAAAAGAGAATGCACACATCCCCATGCTTTATCTGTCTCCAATCACAGAGCTCTTGTGGTGTCTAACTGCATCTCGTTAGTGCTGTAGGAATGTGACACTTTCTGCCTGAAAAGTCCTGGAAAGAGAGGGATGTGAACCACCTGGGGAAGATGCTTATTTTTGTCTCAAGGTGCCAAAGCCCCCTTAAATGCTGCACCACCCAGAACATTCCATGTAGAAGGACGGAGTAAGATGTCTTCTGCCTGATTTGCTTGAGTGCAGGGTGTCTGTAAAGTTGAAAGCCTCATGAAGATGCTCTGCACCGGCTCTCCTGTCTCCTTTGCATTTTGCCCAGTGGGATTGACCAGCAGCTGAGATCTAGGCTCTGCCTGGTTCTCAAAGAAACCAGCCGCAGCTGCCTACATGGAAACACAAAGGAGTTAAAGCTCTTTCCCTAGTGCCTGAGTCTCCTAACAAGCTGTTAGCATCTGGCCCAATCTGGCTCCATGGTTGTGATCTGAGGATTTCCAGAAACTGTTTTGAGAGCTGGAAAGTTTCCCAGAGACCCAGGAAGTGGGGTTCTGTATCCCAAGCCTTCATCCCCTTGCTATACCTGTGATGCCAGAGCCAATGCTGTACTTGATAAACCTTCCCAAACTGATGTAGAAAAGTCAAGAGGGGTACGAAGTGCTGATTATCCCCAACAGGCTGCGATTTTGCACGTATGTAGAGTGCTTACATCTCCAGTGTGCCACTCAGGGCATTTTTGTGTATTCTGGAAAAAAAACAGAAGATTTCTATCACTGTACAAAGTTTCCTGTCCAATCAGTAACACCTCACCTACTAGCTCTATGCAACCACTCACTACTGGTCCTTTCTCTCCAGGACGTGTTTACTGAAGCCCCATCTCCAGCTGGATGCTGTTTGAAGTAGGGAATTCTTGGGAGTAGTTAGGTTTAGAAGAGGTCACGAAGGTGGATCTCCAAAATGTGATTCACACTCTTTCAAGAAGAGGAAGGGACAAAAAACACACCCCCTTCCAACAAGAGGACTTTTATCTACAAACCAAGAGGAGAGCCCTCACCAGGCTCACATCTGCCCACAGCTTGGCCTCTAGTCCTTTGCATTTTTATTACAACTGCCTGAACTGCCTAAGACACTATTATTCTGACCTTGCTTTAGTCTGGTTTAGTCACACTTCCGTAACAAAATGCCACAGTTTTAGAAGCTAAAACTCAAAGGTCAAAGCTCTGGTCAGCTCAGTTTCTTCAGGTCCGATCTCTTTGCATCTTGCAGAAGGCCTTCCTCTCTCCATCCTCACAGGGTATTTTGTCTTAATTACTTTTCTGTTGCTGTTTTAAAACACTGTGACAGAAACAGCTCAGGGAAAGAAGGGTTTGGCTCTCAGTCCCAGGGAACAGTCAGCCCGCTGTGGCAGGGACAGTGTGGGGACAGGAGCATGGGGCAGATGGCCACAGTCAGAAGCAGAGGGGGAGGAATGGGTGCTGCTGTTCCGTTTGTCTCTCCTTTTTATGTAGTCCAGGATCGCAGCCCAGGGAACGACACTATCCACAGTGGACAGGTCTTCTCTCTAGTAGCCTAATGAAGACATATCCTCACAGGCATGTCCAGAGGCCCGGATTCTCGGAGGGTCTATTGGATGACTGAGAGTAGCCGCCATGATGGTGACGGAAAAGAGTGAGTGGGTTTCCTGTGGGCTTCCCAGTGTTTCCTTTAATAAGGACACTAATGCCATCGGATCAGGGTGCCATCCTTATGGCATCTGTTACTTCAATTACTCCTTTAGAAGCTGGAGGTTTGAGTTTCACTGGAGTCTGGGTTCCACATACGAATTTGGAGGTGAACGTACATCCAGTCCATAACAGGCTTCTGGTACCTGGGTTAGTATCAGCGGTTCTAAAGCTCTGTGAAAATGGAAGCCTGCAGTCTGTTTTCTTGTCAGGTAGGGTTTCTCTCTCCACTCAATGGAATTATGTTTGAGAGTCATATGTGTTGTTGCATGGGTACAATGTCAGTGGTTCATTCATTTTTTAAGCAGAGAAGTATTCTGGTGTGCTAACCATACTTTGTTTATCCATTCTTCTACTGAGGATCATTTTGGGTTGGTTCCAGACTGCCAAAAGCCGTTTATTCAGTGTTGTGCACTACATTAGCAGTCAGACTATAAAGAAATGTGAAGTATGATCCATTAGCAATGCATGACCTTGCAAAAGCACCAAGAAGGCACCAACACACAAAATAAAGTATGGCTGATTCACGGAACAGAGTTGAAGTCAGGACTCAGAGGAAAGGCATGCTTTTGGGAGCACTGGTAAGGTTTGTTTGCAAATGCTTGCACTTAGAAAATGAATAAGCAAAAAAACATCAGCTTCCATGGAAAAGAAAGTGGTGCCAAGTATAGAGGGAGTCAGCAGGTGCTAACCAGCTGCCCGGCACCTCCGGGAAATCCCATAAAGGTTTCATCGCGTGTGTTCTAGGCCAAAGAGCTGCACAGTGTCGGAGAAGGGTGAAAACAGGCCCCTTAGATTGAAGCTGGCTCAGACTTTGTTTTTGTGGTTTCTTCCAAGAGGGTGGGGAGGAAACGGTCTGCTCTCCACAGAACAGCCAGACGCCGCCGTGGAGCTCCTGGTGGGAGAGGCTCTAGGCCAGCTCAGACACAGATACTCTGAGTGCATGGGAGGCAGCTGAGTACAGAATATAAGTCTAGGGTCCCAGTTAGGGGTCCGATGACTGCATATTTACCACTATGACCCAATGGTGGTTGGAGTCAACTAAATATGATCTTTGGTACTGGGATTGGTGCTATGAAGTCAGGAGTGGGCAGATGGAACTCATGGTTGTCCCCCCAAACACCTGCCCAAGAACCTGTGCACAGTAATATTAACATTCCCATTCCTGGTTCTAGCAGTTGAGGTCTCCTGTGTCCTCATAAGCCTTCAGAAATCCCACTGCCCCAAATCCTCCCATCATGACAGGATCCAGGATTTCCTTGCTGCTATGGTTACCCAGTCAGAGTGACATCAGAGCTCCAGAGGGGAGGGCTGATGGGCATAGGAAGCATGGGGGGTGGCATTCAGGACCACATGGATCATAATTGTCCATAACTGGTATCACATTAGAATCATGTGTAGTTTCCTCCAGCTTTAAGCTTTCATTTTTAATATTTTTCATTGGAATGATGAGTTGTATTTAAAAAAAATCAAGAAAGCTTCCAAACAATCCATCCTAGCAGATAAGCTCTTCTGCTTCTCATAGTACATATGACACTTTCCTGAAGCTCCAGCATTTTCTGTGTGGCTGTAATTGTCTCTATGATGGCTGAATCTTTAGTTTCACAGTACTAAATGCTGTAATATGTTAATTACACTATAATAATACTAAGAAGTGCCATAATTTTCCATTTTTTCATTGTTAGACATCATATTTGTTCAGAGTTTGCTACAATCTATAATTCCAAGATTGACTAATTCCTTTTCCATAAGAATGTTTAGTTTTTCATGCCAGACCTGGGGAAGGGTCATCCTTTCCCTGTGGGACCTGCTAGTTTGATTTGAGTTTTGTTATGGAGTCTCGGTATCGAGCCCACACTGACCTCAGACTTCCAACCTTCCTGTGTCTGCCTTCTGTGTGCTAGGATTACAGGACCTACCCCACGACACCTGCCCCAGAGCTGCATTTTTGAGAGTAGAAAAGAAACCAACAATTGCTATGGAGAAGAACAGTCCAAGTCTATGCATTTCCAAAGATGCATCATTCTCAGATAAATCAAACACACGCGTACATAAATAAAAAGATGTTTTAAGCTTTTTGAAAGAGTAAGTAGTAATCAAACAAGAAGGTCAATGTTTGTTAAGATTACCAGTGAAAATCACACAGCTTTTCAAATTTTCCCCCAAACATTTAGACTTTTCCTGAAGATGCAGAGACCTGGAGAGGAGACTTTGTCATAACATTGCTTGTCACTGTATTCCCAGGATTTTCTGCAATGGAAAACGAGAAGTTTATTATCTCAGGAATCTCAGAGTCCCAGGAAACTGTGACTCCTGAGTCAGTGTGAGCTGCTGACAGTAGAAGGTGCAAGCAAGAGAAACGTGTTCTCATGGTCTGGAAGATGGGAGTCCAAGATCCAGATGCCAGGATGAGCAGTTTCCCAAGAACACCTCACCCCAGCTTGTAGATAGCTGCCTTGCCTCTTGGTCCTCACAGTGAGGTGAGGGGTATAAGGAGGAGACAGAGGAGAGATGAGAAGAGGATGGGAGAAGGCGAGAGGGGAGAAAGCTGGAGAACACTTGTTCTGCCTTCTCTTTCAAGAGCATACTATTCCCATTGTGAGAGCTTGGCAGACAACTCCATTTAACCTCAGTATATCCCAGAGGTCCAGTCCCAAGCACAGTCACCACGGACATTAGGGCTGAACACACGAAGTTTGGTGTAGCTCAGTGGACAACAGCTGGTCACTCTAAACCCAACCCCACTTCTGTCTTAAACAAAAGTGAGGAGCATTGTTTGAAATCCTTCCAGCTCTTAGGTATCTCTCTCGATGTGTCCCTCATAAGCACCCTCTTGATTTGGAAGGCCCGAGTCTCACACAGGATTTGTTTTTCCCCCGTGTGCTTCATTCTGGAACAGAAATGAGTAGAACTTCTGCATTTCTGTTTTCCAGGGAGGGATGTTTTCAGGCTTCTAAGGAGACAAAAATGGGATGCCTGTTTTCATGGACTAGAAATGATTCATGCCTGTTCTTTCAGAATTATAGGCTCAGGAAAGAAGTGACAGGAAGAAAATGTTCTGTGGTGGAGACTCCTGAGTGGACAGCTGGCTTTAGAAAAGATGGATTGAGCATAGTGGAGTTCCTGAAGGACAATAGACCTGTCAGGCTCATTTGTACCTGGACACTGTTTCCAAATTATTTCTTTAGTGCTCCATCCCATTCTAGGGTCTTCAGAAGAAAAGGCCAATGGCCAAAGAGAAGGAAGGAAGGAGAGCACCATATTTATGTGGATGAGGGGTTTCTGAACTCACTCAGGGCTGCAGGCAGGAGCTCCAAAGGTGAAGCCGTCAATTTCCATGGAGATGGAATCTATTACTCAGAGAAAAGGGGTGCCAAACATTATTCAGTCTGGTGAAAGGGAAAAAACTTTTTTTTTAAATAAACACTTTATGTTCTTGTAAAAAAAAAAAGAAAGAAAGAAAAAAACACTTTTTCAGAGATGAAGGATTTGATTTCAGCTGATGAGTCTTCCCTGTGTTTTTCCCCCCACTTAGCCAAAAAGTGAGGAAACATGTCTTATGACAAAGTCTTCCATTGCTTAGCTTGCCATCCTCTGAGAGACAAGGCCCCACGATCACTGTGAACCTCAGTGGCTGCCTGAGTTCACATGAAAGACTTTGGGAGGCAAGACTCATAGCTGTCAAAGTTCGTTGTGAAAAAGTAGCTTAATTTAATCGCCATGATCCAAAAGCAAAATGAGAAATGGGAAATGAAACCTAAAGCATGAATTCCAATGACCATTGAGTGTGTTTGGAAGTGATACTCGAGGGCTGGAGGGATGCTGCAAAGGGTTTGCCTGACGAAGGCAAGGATCTGCATTGAACCCCCGGAAACTGAAGAACAATGCTGGGTGTGGCAGTAAGCACCAGTAATCCCAGCAGCCAGAACCTGGAGGCAGGGGGATCCCTGGGGCTTGCTGGACACCCAGCCTAGCCTATTGGACAAGTCCCAGGCAAGTGAGAGACTCTGGCTCAGCCAATCAATGAATCAACCAACCAAAAAGGTGAACAGTCCCTGAGAAATGACCCCAAAGGTTATCCCCTGGCCTCTACATGCACATGGGCAAATGTTCCCACCCCCCAAAAAGACACACTGAGTGCACATCTGTAATCCTAGCTCTTGGAAAGCTGAGGCAGGAGGACCTCAGTTTTGAAGTCAGTCTGGGCTATCTAGTGAGATTTTGTCTTAAACAAACCGCACAGCAAATGTCGGAAAGATAAAAGAACCAAGAGAGCTCGGTGCTCTTGACGGCGTGGGTGTCACAGTTCTACTATCAAGACGTCTATGACTCCTCTGCATACAAATGGCTGGGCTGCTCTGACTGCCTGGGTGAGCATCATGTGACAGCAAAAACAGCACAGATTTTCAACTAATTAGGAAAGGCCATGCAGGTTCTTCTAGTTTGTGTTGGGATACTCTCTTAGAAAGTCATCAGACACCTCATGACAAGTCTGACCACATGAAAACTGCCACGCTGGAAAACTCCACTGGGGGAACATACAGAGACAGAGAGCAAGATCAAGGGGGAGGAGAGGAGCGGGAGGGGGTCTTGGTCCTGCTTCAGTGAGATGATGGGACAGACTTAGTTGACTTCCCAGGGGAGGCCCTACCCTCACTGTGGAGTGGATGGGGGTGGGGTTGGGTAAAGGTAGGGGGAGAAGGAGTAGAGGAGGGAGGGGGAACTGGAATTGGTATGTAAAAACAATAAATAAAAATAAATAAATAAGTTTTAAAAAATGAAAAAGAGAGAGATAGCACAAGAAGGATTGGAAGATAGAGACACAGAGAACAAAGAGAGGGAGGGAAGAGAGGGAAAGACAGACATGTAACATGAGGGCCGGGCTTGTCAAGGGTTTCTGTCCTGCCCAGTTCCCACAGCCAGCAAATCCCAAAGAAAATCACACAGAGGTCTCCGTAAGTTATAAACTGATTGGCCCATTAGCCCAGGCTTCTTATTAGCTCTTGTAGCTTAT
>LOJH01001793.1:19028-31747 GCA_001685095.1 Ellobius talpinus
TTAGCCACATGGCTCAGTACCTTTTTCAGCAGGGCAGGTCACATCCTGCTTCTTTGGTGGTCTGGGCAGGACTACAGAAAGAGCTTCCTTCTTCCCAGAATACTCCTGTTCTCATTGTGCCACCTCTACTTCCTGTCTGGTTTTCCTGCCTATACTTCCTGCCTGGCTACCGACCAATCAGCATTTATTTAAAACATAGTTGACAGATATAGAATTGTTCTCCTGCACCACAGAGAACTAAAAAGAGAGGGAGAGAGGGACAGACAGACAGAGAGAGACAGAGGTACATGAATAGTCCAGCTGTTCTATCCTCATCTAGAAAACTTCTCCAAGTTACAAACACGCAAATAAGGAAAGCTTTGAGGTGATGCCTTACTTAGCCCCTGCCTGTATAAGAGGCCTGGAAGAGCTGAGTCCACCAGCAGCACCAGTTCGAGCTGGTCTGCCATACCACAGCAGCTAACCTACAGACTAAGAGTATGTTGGTTAAGCATGATAAGACGTGATAATACTCTGCAGGTCCCCACTGGACACTTTGAAGTTGTTACACGGGGTTTTTTTTTTATCATAAACCTTGATCAGTGTTTGCAGCTACATGGCTTCCTTACAGTTATTCCTACAGCCAAGCACCTTCTAAGCCTGGACCCACTATCTGGAAAGCTCCTTTTACTCACTGTTTCTTCTCCTGACCCCCTTCATCTTGGTAACTACCTACCCATTCTCCAGGACCCTGCACTGCTCAGCTCCTTCTCCTGAAGTCTTAAGTTTCTCATGGACACTTGTAAGAGATATTCTCAAAATTACCACAGATGTACTTTTGATCCCTACATGCCGATCCCAACTTGGCCGCTGTCTTATCAACTTCAGAACTTCATGAGTGCATTATTGATAGATTAGGGCAGTAGTGACATTGTGTGACTGAGTCTAGATCACAAAGTGACCTGGCTCGTATCCCACTCCCCAGTACACCTACCTTGGGAACTCCGTCATCATATTGTTGGGAAGTTCAAGTTCAGAAATGGGCCTACAGGTGTTTCATAAACTATCTCCTATGGACCCAGAAGACAACCACTATCAATTACCAGACAAGTGAGATCATCCTCAGCTGAGTCCAGAAACTATCTATATGACACTCCAGCCATTGTCCTACAGAGAAGGATGAGCTGTCCCTCCCAAATGATCTTCAATACTATGTGGTCTTAGTGACATTGTTTTAAGGCTAAATTTAAGGGGTGCTGGGGAGATGGCTCAGTTGGTAAAATGTCCTGCCTCAGAAACATGAGGGATTATGTAGTGCTGCAATCTTGGTAGTGGAGGGTACAGAAGGGAAGTAGAGGCAGATTCTTGGAGCTTATTGATCAACCAGTCTAGCTTTAGGTTCAGTGAGAAACTCTAAAGAATTAATGAAGTAGAAAACAATAGATGAAGACATTCAGTATTGACCTTTGGTCTCTATACATATGGGTACATGTACACACCAGGTGCATGCTCACATGCACATATAGAAGACTAGTGTAATTTAAATAACTAATAAAATGTAAATTCTATGCAAATAGTTGTTATACTATGTTATTTATGGAACAATAACAATGATAAGAATGTTTACATATTTAGTATAGATGTAGTTTTCCCCTAAATCTTAAAAATCATCTATCTATCCATCCATCCATCTATCTATCATCTATCTATCTATTTATCCATTTATCTATATATCTCTATCCATCTATCTATATGTACACATGCTACAGAGCACACGAGGAGGTCAAATAACAGCTTGGGGGAAAAGGTTCTCCCCTTCTCCCATGTAGGTTCTGAGAATTTCAGTGCCTTTATCAACTGAGCCATCTGGTTGACCCTCTTAAATAGCTGAACCCTTGTTTGGTTGAATGCACAGAGGTGGAAATTGTGCATCTGAGTGCAAGTAGTACTTTGCTTCGACTTCCTTAAATTGTACCAGCTAAAACTATATAAATTATGTTTAGTGAATTCCTCTATGTCTGTTTGTAATTTGAAGGTATAGAGCACCATGAAAGTCAGGTCACTAAGGGCCTTTTCATGGTATTTCATGCACTTGGCCCTAGTTACTGCACAGAAGTGTCATATATGTATATATGTACATATAATATACATATTCAGTATCTTCCTGCTTGCCCAGGGGAATTATGCCTCCCACAGTTGGCAGATCTTCCCGCATATATGGAGTGAATAAATAAAATATAGAACAGCCTAAAAATAGTACATGGGTAAATCATCCAAGTGCCCAAAGACTATAGAGGAATGAGGGATGACACCCTCAAGATGCTGAGCCAGAGAGATTACCACCAGTTCAAACCCAGCCTGCTCTGCATAGTGTGCTCTAAACCAGCCTGAACTACAATATGAGAACTGTCCCATGTAGACTAGAGAGAGGGCTCAGGACTTAAGAGCACTGGCGGCTTTGCCAGAGGACCCAGACTCAATTCCTAGCACACACATGGTGGCTAGTAACAAACATCTGTAGCTCCAGTTCCAGGGGATCTGAAGCCCCCTCAGGCCTCTGTGGGCACTGAATGTACATGGCATACTTATATACAACCAAAACACCCTTACACATAAAAAAAATCAAAGCAATGAGAGAGACATAAAGAAAAGAAAGCATGAGAGAAGAAATTCCACACTGGAACATGTCCATGGAGCTTACAAACCGGGTTGTGGTTTGTTTCGCATTTACCAACCCATTGTAGTACACCTGCTTTAACTGCTAGTTTGGCCGTATCCAGTCACTCTAGAGTAATCACAGCACTGTCATAAGAAAAGCCTTTTATTGTCTTTTGGCCCCTGTTGTATTCAGTGTAAGTTCTTGGTTCCAGAAACTTTCTTTATTTGTGTATTTGTAAAGGATATAAGCATAATTGCACATGCAAATAAAAATTACCCTCAGGGGTGGGGATTCTTCTGGGAGGGCAAGTTAAATTACACAAAGGAAAACATGTTTGGGAGAAAAACATGTTTAAAGCCAAGCAGGGCTCAAGGAGCTGATAAGTGCTATTGCAAAAGATTCAACTGTTGTTTTCCAAGAACATGTGGGAGATTGGGGGTGGGGGGGCACAGTATCCATCCTTCCAAAAGGAAACAAGTTCTGAAGAAAGAAGAAAAACAGAACAAAATACCAATTTATCAATTTACAAACTCCAGACAGAACTAGGTCCTGAGCAACCAGTTTGGCTAAGAGAGAATGGATTTAGGGCCAAGACCAGCCAAAGACCTATGGGAAGGAGGAGGTGTTCACTGGCTGAATAAACAATCTCAGAGTCATAGATGGCTATAGTGGGGCCTTCAGAGACCTTTCAGTATGGGTTAAACAAATCAAGTATGTCTTCTAAGAAACAGGACCTAGATTTGATAAAATTCCCTTCTATTGAGAGTAACAGTAAAAGCAGCCTTGTAAAATGGAGCCAATCAGCTTCCACAAAACCTTTGCATGTCACATGTTAGGAGGCCCACAAAATACAAAACAGCAACACACAAAGTTAGGAGGTTTCTTCTGTGCATTCACCTGTGTCCCGGAGCTTCTCACTAGGAATCGGGGTCACTGATGAACCCCAGCCTTCATGACTGGTAAGAGCAGGAAGCCTGGCCAGCTGATCTCTCCCTAACATCCAGGACTTAAACTTCAGTTTCATTTCTGTCTCTGCGATAAATATCCTGGCCCAAATGCCACAAAGAAATAGAAAGGGTTTCCTTGGCTTACAAATTCAGGTTACAATTTATTTTTACAAGGTCAAGGCGGGAACTTCAGAACATCAGATCCACAATGCAGAGAAGAAAAAAGACCAAATGTGTGGGCCCTTATCCTTGCTTGCTTTCTGCTTTCAGCTAGCTTTCCTCTGGAATGCTGTCCAGAGGCCTCTTGCCTGGGGAATGGTGGTTCTCACAGTGGGTGGGTTTTCCTGAATGAGTCACAATCAAGATTAACCCCACAAGCCAGTCTGCTGTAGACAATTGCTTGGCTGAGGCTCTCCTCTCAGGTGGCTCACTGTTGTGTCAAAGAGACAATGAAAACCACCCAGGACCCTGGTGCTCAGTAAATACTTGAGCAATTGAATCCTTGGGAACCTTTTTGGAAGACAAAGTGTTAAAACAAAAGAGTAAATCAATGAGTCTTATTTTGGTCTCTTATGCTGAAAAGAGAGTTTAGAGTGAAAAACAAAATCACAGAGATGGTTAAAGAAATAGGACGAGGCCTGTGGAATGTTTGTTTGGCGGCTCCACAGAGAACAGAATGTGATCTGGAGGTTGGGGCCAATGGACAATTATCAGGTTGGCTAGTTAGAAGGTACAAGTGAGGTTTTTTGTTTGTTTGTTTTTGCTGGATATAATGTGTGTTCTCTGTATTCAAACAATGTAAAACTCAACTTGAGAAAGGTAGATTGTAAGTATACAAAGAGTCATAGCAAATAGAATGCTAACCAGATTTAAAAAAAAAAAAAAAAGAACGGAGACATAGGGTTAAAATGCCCTGAAAAATAAAATACAGAAAAAAATATTTCAATTGGCTGACTCTCAAGACATTGGTGAGCATTGACAAAGGCACTCTATTGTCACAGGGCACAGTGGCACAGGCTACCATCCCAGCTACTCAAGAGGTGAAGGCGAAGGATTTAAAGTGCAAGATCTGCCAGTATGACAGTGAGGTCACAGCCAATCTGGGCAACAGGAAGACCCTGTCTCAAAATAAAAGTTAAATAGTGGAGAGGTTGAGGGGAGATAGGTCAGTCAGTGGTAGAGTCACAAGGCAAAGCCATGAGAATCAATCCTTAGCAAACATACGTACACACATGCACACACACATGCATGCACATACACATTCATGCATGTGCTGGCGAGTGGCACTCTGACCTTGGCTTAAATTTTGCATCTGGTACCTCTCCTCAAACACACCCTGGCCTTGGCCTATAAGATGGCAGCCTTTCAACCTTTGAATCATTTCTCCCACCAGTCATGCTACAAGCCTAAAACTTAACCATAAGTTTTTAACAGCATGGGGCCACATCCCTAAGATGACAACCCCAGGCCTCTTGAGTTCCTGCCAAGAAAGCTCAGTGCTGTTGAAAGACTTTACTATTTGTCCTAAAATCCATCCCTCTCCCTGAAATGCTTCCTTAATAAACAAAATACTTCATCATTGTAAATCATATTTGTTTCCCTTTTTGGCACATCTTGTACAATTCAGAAATGTCTTCCCCAAGGAACCAGGAGCCATTGTGAACACCAAGAAAGATGGGGCTCCCCATTGTCCTGGCTCCTAGGCTCTGTGGAGAAATGGGAACCTATCTTCAGTGAGCTTCAGTTGGCAGATGTGAGAGGCCAAACCTCAGAACCTTTGCTTTAGCTCACCTCCACATTTTGCTGGAGCACACCCTTTCTTCCCTGTGCTTTGGTAGAGCTAGCTCAGGCTATCTCTACTCTGGCAGTAGTCCTGAGTAATATCATTCTTGCTGCCTTTAACTAGGGTCTGGCTTTCTGACTATTGGATAGCTCTGACTTCAGCATCAGTACAGGTCTTAAAGAGAAAGGGATGAAGTTGTACTATATCCTGTTAAGAGGACAGAGTGACATTTCCTAGGTAAATATCCCTTAAGGAGCTCCTTGAATATAAGAAAAAATAGAGATGACCCATCAGGTACCCAGTATACAGACAAGTGGCCTTGCCAACTGTCCTCCAACTCCACATCTTCCTTCCAAGGGAACTTGAAACACAACCTCTTCTGAGGCCCAGTTTTCTGTCCAGAGTTCAGACTCTCTTCAAGCCCTGCAATGGTTTCCAGGGACCCCAGATTTCTGAATGAGAAGAGAGCCTGGCCAGCTAACCCCATAAGTGATATTGAAATGGCCATGGTCTGTATGAGCCAATAGACGAGGTATACGTCACTGGGCACCCAGAAAGAGTTCTCTACCTTGCCC
This sequence comes from Ellobius talpinus, assembly GCA_001685095.1. Classification (NCBI taxonomy): domain Eukaryota; kingdom Metazoa; phylum Chordata; class Mammalia; order Rodentia; family Cricetidae; genus Ellobius; species Ellobius talpinus. The sequence continues at coordinate 24,972 of LOJH01001793.1, forward strand.
ATATGGCCAGAATCGCCCAGAACCCAGAAGCACATATGATTGCCAGAGAGCCTAATTTTATGACTCAGAGTAAGCCATCTGCCAAACAGCTTTTAACCGAAGCTTCAAGAGCCAAGGCTGACTGGAAAAAAAATTGAGCAAGTTGATTCAGTAGGATTATCTTTGCTAAAAGAGGGTTTTCTGTGTTTAATTAGTTGGAAGCCATTTTGTCACGGGCAGATTATTTGGATGTAGAGGTTTTGGTTTCCAGCTTGTTTCCCCTCCCTCCACATTTGGGCCTCACAGAATCCTTGGTTAACACCAGTCTCTAGACTTCCCTGCCCACTCTAAGCTACACTGTCAGTCTTCTGAGGCATCCGGCTTCACAGACATCTTCTCGACACCAGGCAGGATTCAGGTGAGGGATTTCAGACTGGTGGAGGAGCCAAGTGTCATCTGCTCTCAAGTACACCCTCTTAGTCAATCACTGTGTGCTCAGAACTATGTATCTGTGGCTACATGAATTTATGTCAGCGTCATCGGACAGGCATGAGCCTGAAAGTTAGCACCAAACAGTGGAAACACAGTCACTGCCGGGTTGAGGGTAGGGGGTGGAGGGACTTTTTGTGTGGGACTCTGGGGATGTCCAGGAACTTCACCAGCTCCATCTGCTCCTGCTGAAGCTGGCTGAAGGAGTTAGTGCCTAGCTAGTGGCTGCTTTCCAGCAGGAATTTAGATGACTGTGATTCCTCATCTGTCCTCAAGGCTCACAATATGAGATTTTAGATATATAGTCAGGATGTGGGCTTGGTGTGAGAACCCGGTCCCATGTGTTTGTCGCAAATGAACATGCTGCTCAAAACGCTTCTAAGTTTCCAACTGGGTGAAATAATTCAAGCAACATCTCCATTTTACACACTTTGTTTATCTAAACATACAAAAGCAGCCAGAAGCCCTGGAGGATCCTACTATGCTTATCACCAGTTTCCACAACCATCAGCTGAAGGCTCCTCTTGGTTCCAGACCTTCATGGATCTGTGCCCTGGGTCCCTATATTATATTACACACTTTCCAACTGAGAACACCAAAACAGAAGGGTTGGTGAGGAAGAACAATTTGAGACCATTATGCTCAAGGGACAGGATTTAGCTTCAAGCTGAGAAAAGGGCAGATGCAGTATATCACATTCTTTGTGGGAAAAGCTTGGCCTACTATACTCTATAACCTTTTAAAAATTAAAGAACTTACTCTTTAGTTAGCATGCAAAATGATATTTCATAAAACGTTTCATACACTCATAACTTGTGCCTTGCTCATGTTTGTCCTCCTCTCATTCCTGTCTCTATTCACTATTAATATATAATTTTTATCTACAGCATGAAAGCCATAGATACTGTTTCATGATACAAATGACAGAAGGCAAAACCAGGAAAGAGTTTCATCAAAGCAGAGGCTGAGGAATATGGAAAGGGTCTCTCTCTATGAGATTTCAACTCACTGGAAAGGAGCTACAGGGTATACTAGGTTATAAAACGCAGGACTGGAATATGCCCAGCTCTCTCTCCTCCTTGACACTGTATTAATGACTTTACTATCACTGTGATAAAACACTGTGACCAACACACTATAGAGAAGATAGGACTTCTTGGGGCTTATGGTTACAAAGAGTTGGGAGTCCATTACCATCAGTGTGGGCAAGTGCGGCAGGAACAGCTGAGTGCTTATATCTCAAATTGCAAGCAGGAAGCAGAGAGAATAAACTGAAAATAGCACATGGACTTGGAACTTCCAAGCCTGACACCAGTGACACACTTTCTCCAGAGAGGCCTAAACCTACCCAAACAGTGCCACCAACTGCAGACCAAGTATTCAAACATTTGAGACTATGAAGGACAATCTCATTCAAACAACCACAACTACCCAGGTCAGCCCTAGCCCTGGGAACTGGAGGCCATAATTGGTTTCCATTATAGCCTCTCGTTTAGCCCTCTATAAACAGGAGGCTTCAGGACCTTTCTGGAGAAGTGACTTTCCTTGTGATTTTAGTTAAAACATAAAGTCATTCATAAGTGTCCAGTATATGGCGTTTCCAAATTGGAAAAACACAGGAAAAAAAAAGCAATCCTTATGGTTCTCAAACTCTGTTTCCTGGAGTTTTGTGGGTACATGAGAAGTTGAGTAAGTGCTGCCCAGCCTTGAACCTGCCCCCAGGAAGTCCTCTACTGTCTTTGATTTATTTAGAGGATTCTGTTGTAAAATTTCACTATCATTTTTTAAAGCCTTTTGCTGCTGAAAACCATTGACAATAATCTCCGTTCATGAGCGAACATCTAATAGCATGGACAGGGGCTGTGACTTGCTCAAGTCACTTAACAGGACAGATTGATGGGATCAGAGCCATCCTATCCTGCCTTCTATGGACAGCTTCTGGATCAGGATCAGTAGGAAGTCCTCAGTGTAAGAAAAACCCCTTCTGAAGGGGCTGTGCATAGATGCCCTTCAGCTCTCTTGATCCCAAGACAACTCATCCAGTAACTTTCCAGCTGTTTGGTCTGTAATAGTTTCAAGGGGTGAGAGGTGTTATAATCTATGAAAATGTCCCTGTGGCTTCTGGGCTGCTGGTAAGAGACGCTAGCATGCTACCCTATCTACCTCCTGCCAGAAGGTCAGTTCTACTATGTTGTGTTCATCCTCTCCTTCAACTAACACCCAAGAAGGAGACTGTAGACACACAGCCCCATAAAGAATATCAGAGGAACTTCACTCTGGGTGCTTCAGAGGACCTCTGCAAAGGAAGCCATTGTTGGGGACATGGTATCATAATCACAGTATGGGGTATTGGGTTCTTCTTGGTGGAACTCAAACACACTTGAACCGTGGCCCTTGCAGCACAACATCAGAGGTTGTCAGTGAGCTGGATTCTATAGTCTGAGGCATTTTGTTTGGTTTGAGTGGTATGTGAATAGTCATTAAGTTGCTAGCATTTTCAAGATGGGATATGTGATGTTAAAAGTGGGGGATGGTTGGTCACACAAGGAGACCCGAAAAGCATTTTGTCACCATCAGCTGGAAGCTGGAGCTTTGAATTCAGCATACATAGTCTCACTGGGAGTTCTAGTCATTCCCTGTTGGCTTGCATTTAGCCTGCTTCATGTGTTCATCTTATCCCTGGCATCTGGTAGTCACCTGAACTGTGACTGAATCCTCACTGATAGAGCTTCCAAGAAGGATCCTCACATATTATCATCAGAAGGGTCCATGATGCTGCCCTGAAGTTCTGCTCCAGACACCTCGGTTCCTGAGCATTGCTGAGATTCAGGATTTTCATTTTAAACCAGTGGCCCAGAGATGCCAGTGCACTTATGACCCTGTTTAAGAAACATTACCTGTATGCAGTTGTGGAAGCTCACACCTGCAAATCTGAGCTCTTTGAAGGCTAAGACAGAAGGATCACAAGGTCAAGTCCAGCTTGGGTGACATAATAAAACCCTGTTTCCAAAGTAACAAAACAGAAAAGCTGCATATAGAATCAAGGCTCTTGGTACTGAGTCCACATTTGAATCAAAAGAGTGAAACTTTATACTAATATTCAGCTTTTATTCCAAACTAATTGAACCAGAGAACACTGGAGGATGAGAAAATTTATTACCTGCTCATTTATTTTGAAACAGTTCAAATTTTGAGTGAGAAGTTGGGAAGCCCTTGGTGCTCTACAAATTGGATTCTTGTAAACTGCTTATCTTGTTTGTCAAGGAGGCGAATCTTCCTACCCCTGCTTTATCTCTTATTACATATGCACACTCGCATGCACATGTGATTCAAAGCCAAACATGCCCTTTCTTCACTAAGCTGCTTTTGGTCAAGGTATTTTACCACGACAGAATGAAGTTAGGACATGTCTCCTGTCACAGTGAATCCCCAGACCAGGAGCCTAAATCGTCTCTCCTCCATCGAGTTGCCTCTGTCAGATATCTGCTCACAAAGATGAGTAAAGTAACTACTACGGTACCATTTTCAAAATGCATAGAAACCTCACAGGTCAAAATGCAGGCACTTGGAGCTAGTGAACTCTAGGCTCAGAAATTCCCCTTGGAAATCAGGGGCCTGTCTAAGCTGTCTTCCGCCCTCTCATCCAGTGCTGTCTATTCCACCCTGCTGTCTGTACGCCAAAGCTCTGGCTTATGGCCACAACATCTGAAGGACACATTCTTAGAGATTTTTCCACCCATTCCTGGATGGCACTGGCCATTCTGTCCAGGCAAACTTCTTTGTGTCCTTAGCTTGATGTGGGAGTTCCTTCTGTGTGTCTGTGTGCTGTGAATTCCATTAATGAATAAAGAAACTGCTTTGGACCTATAGCAAGGCAGAATTTAGGTAGGCAGGGAAAGCTAAACGGAATGCTGGGAGAAAGGAGGCAGAGGCAAAGAGAAGCCATGGAGCCGCTAGGGACAGACATGCTGAAACTTTGCTGGTAGGCCACGACCTCATGGTGATGCACAGTTACTAGAAATGGGTTAGATTAAGATGTAAGAGTTAGCCAATAAGAAGTTAGAGCTAANGGCAGAATTTAGGTAGGCAGGGAAAGCTAAACGGAATGCTGGGAGAAAGGAGGCAGAGGCAAAGAGAAGCCATGGAGCCGCTAGGGACAGACATGCTGAAACTTTGCTGGTAGGCCACGACCTCATGGTGATGCACAGTTACTAGAAATGGGTTAGATTAAGATGTAAGAGTTAGCCAATAAGAAGTTAGAGCTAATGGGCCAAGCAGTGTTTTAATTAAGACAGTTTCTGTGTGATTATTTCAGGTCTAAGCCAGTCAGGGAGGCGGGAACCAAAAGGGCCTCCCTCCTGTAACATTAGCTCCCTGACATAAAAGTAGATTTCTGCAGAAGAAAATCAGTGTTCAAACTGTGGAGATTGATGGGCCAGTGTCTCAAGCATGTGGGTAGCCTGGAGGTATAATTGCCTTTGGCAGGTGTGCAGATGGCTTCATGGAAACACAGGGCCTAGGGAGGGGGTATAAACTTCTGTTCACTCTAGCATGGACCCAAGATTTGCACCTTCCCTGCAAAATAAAAGCTTTGGATAATATCTGCCATACACCAGCAAAATTCTAGTAGAGGTCCCTTCTACCCATGAGGCCCAGAATGCCTCCCCCAAGCATGTAGGTTCCAATTGCTGAATCATTCCCTAAGGTTTAGCCCCCACAGTCCTCTCTGCAAGGCTCCATGAATGTCGCCCTCTTGGGAGCTATTATGGCTAGTCTTGATTGACATCTTGAATTGACTGAAACGCCAGAGAGATTACTGTCTAGGTATGCCTATGAGAATGTTTGTAAAGACAATTGGCATATGGCCCTGCAAACAAAGGGGGGAAAGGCTCCCTGAATGTAGGTGGCGCTGTCTGGTAGGCAGGGACCTGTGTGGGAAAAAACATGGGAAGGAAGAAGCTGAGAATGCAGGACTCCTTCCCTTCCTCCCCTCTCTTTTGCTCTCTCTTCTCACTCCTTCCTGGCTGCCATTTAGAAAGAGCCCTGCTCCTCTGTACCCTTCCACCACTGTGCTCCGCTTCCCTGCAGGCCTAGAAACAATGAGGTCAACCAGCCGTGACCTATAAGCGCTGAAACCATGAGCCCAAATATTTTTCCCTAGGTGTCTTTATCATCTGATGACCCAGCATTTCCTTCCTCACCTCCACTTTGACTCTCACTCAACAAATTCTAGTTGGAGAATTTCCTCTGCTGTGTTAAAATATTGTAGAGACTAGGGACTCACTGTGACAGCTAACTACCCTACCCCTACCCCATCCATCCTGATCAGTTTTGTTGTCAACTTGACTTACTTGGAAACTGGGACCTCATCTAAATGATTGTCACCATCAGATGGCCTATGGGCATGTCGGTAGGGGCATTTTTTGATTGCTGATTAATGTAGGAGGGCCCAGCGTACTGTGGGAGGTGCTATCTCTAGGCATTAGGCCTGGGCTGTTTAGGAAGAGTAGTTGAAGGTGAGCCTGGAAACAAGCCGTGAACAGCACTCCTCGGTTGGTTTCTGCTGTACACTCCTGCCTCAGCTTCCCTCCACAGTGGACTGTAGCCTGTAAGCCAGATCAACCTTTTCTTCCCTCAGTTGGCCTTTGGTCAGTGTATTTTCACAGCAGCAGTGAAGCAACTAGATCGTCATCTTTTTTGACCCTGCAAAGTCGAGAAAGCAGTCCTTTTCCTCCGTAACCATTGCTTTCTCCCAGTCATTGACACAATGACCCATGGCCTACCCTGAGAAAAACTTGGTTGGGAGAAGCTGCAAGGAGATTTACTATTTACTAATGTTAAGTGAATAGGAATTAATAATAATTAATTCAGGAATCAGTGGAATTTCTCAAGCCTTGGGGAGCCCCATGAGTGTTTACACTCTTATAGGTTCAGTGAGAGAGAGCATGGGCTATGGGCCACTCAAATGGAGCCCACTTACCAACTCTCCCCCAGGCTTGCTCATCTAAGAGCTCCATTCTTCTGTGAGGCAGTCCCTTCTGGGAACACACACACACAGAGTGTATCAGATGTGATTGTTTAAAAGTCTGCTTGGTCACCATGTGACAGTCACCATGTTCAGCATTCTGTTCTGACTCCCTATGGAGATAGTCACGATGCCTTGAAATTCTGTACTCTTGCCTTAACCTTCTGGGTGGTGGGAACACAGACATGCCCGGCTGGAAGCCCTGAGGCCAGCCTGAAAAACATGTGAGCCTTTTTTTCCCCCTGGTTTTTCGAGACAGGGTTTCTCTGTAGCTTTGGAGCCT
>LOJH01001793.1:31797-46439 GCA_001685095.1 Ellobius talpinus
GGCCTCAAACTCACAGAGATCTGCCTGCCTCTGCCTCCCGGGTGCTGGGATTAACGGCGTGCGCCACCACCGCCCAGCCTAACATGTGAGCCTTTTAACAACAACGATATTTTTAAAAAAGAAAATAATAGAAGATGATAAGGTCAGAAGTTAACCTAATACCAGGAGAAATCAAACCTACCAACACCTTGAATTTAGAGCCTGTCAGTCTCCAGACACATGAAAATGAGATTAAATTCAGGGATATAGTTCAATGAGTCAAGTGCTTGCTCCATAAATGGGAGGGCCAGACCAGCAGTGCACATCTGTAATCACAGTACTCATACCCAGGCTGGGCACAGCAGTGCACATCTGTAATTACAGTGCTCATACCCAGGCTGGGCACAGCAGTGCACATCTATAATCACAGTGCTCCTACAGAGGCAGGACACAGAAGTGCACATCTGTAATCACAATGCTCCTACAGAGGCAGGACACAGAAGCGCACATCTGTGATCACAAGACTTATGCAGAAGGAGACAGGGGAATCCCAAGAAGCTCAAGGAACAGCCAGACTGAAACATGCAATGACAAACAGTAAAAATATCTGTTTCTAAGAAGGTAGAAGGTGATGGCCAAGGTCATACTCTGACTTCCACTTACATGCCTTGGCATATGCCTTCACACACAGATACATACACACATACACACACTCACACACACATACACACAATCATCAAACATACAGAAAGATAAAAAATATTTAAAAATTAAGATTTTTTAACTGGTTGGTTGTGGCGCACACCTTTAGTCCCAGCATGAAGGAGGCAGAAGCAGGTGGATCTCTGTGAGTTTGAGGCCAGCYTGGTCTACAGATCTAGTTCCAGGACAGCTAGGGCTACACAGAGAAACCTTGTCTTGAAAAAAAAATCAGAATAATAATAATTAGAAGAAGTATTTTGCTGTTTAAGCCACTAGTCTGTTATATTTTATTACTGGGGTGCCCCAAAGTAAATACACAAAGATTCCTATGTGTCCCCATGCCAGACCCTCATCTTCAAGAAGGGGCCACAAGGCTGGGCCAACTTGACACGTTTTCTGGGCAACAGTGGTAAGTGTGCCAAGGGCAAAGCCCCAAGGGCTGGAGAATCTCCCTTGCCAATCCTCTTTTCAGTGTCCCCTTGAAGATTTGTTTTGCTCCCTGACTGCAGGGGTGAAGCACCCCTGAGCAGGTCCTGTGGAGACTCCATGCAACTTCACGAGGTTCCTCAGCTTTGAGATCTCATACACCTTTTGGCAACCTGGGCCCAGTGTTTGGGTAATGTCAGTGACATCACCCCCTGATTTGGGCTTATATAAACACATCTTTAGCTGAGCTCAGCTGGCTACAACCTGAGTGACTTTTCCTGGAAAGATTTGGGGCAGCCGTTCTCAAACTCTGGCATGCCTCAAAATCACCTGGCAGACTTACTCAAGTGTAGACGGCAGGGCCACCCCCATATTCTCATTCAGAGGTCTGGGTAGAGTCCAAGAACTTTGCATTTCTAACAAGCTGCCTTGTGATACTGGATCCCTGCCTGCAGCCTGTGCAGTGTTCTCCAGGTTCCCTGCCCGCAGCCTGGCCAGTGTGCTCCAGGTTCCCTTCCTGCAGCCTGTGCAGTGTGCTCCAGGCTCCCTTCCTATAGCCTGTGCAATGTGCTCCATGTTCCCTGCCTGCAGCCTGTGTAGTGTGCTCCAGGCTCCCTGCCAGCAGCCTGTGCAGTGTGCTCCATGTTCCCTGTCTACAGCCTGTGCAGTGTGCTCCTGGTTCCCTGCCTGCATGTTGTGCAATGTGCTTCTGGTTCTCTGCCTGCAGGCTGCGCAGTGTGCTCCGGATTCCCTGCCTGCAGGCTGTGCAGTGTGCTCCGGGTTCCCTGCCTGCAGCCTGTGCAGTGTACTCCATGTTCCCTGCCTGCAGGCTGTGCAGTGTGCTCCATGTTCCCTGCCTGCAGCCTATGTAGTGTGCTCCAGGTTCCCTGCCTGCAGCCTGTGCAGTGTCCTCCAGGTTCCCTGCCTGCAGCCTGTGCAGTGTCCTCCAKGTTCCCTGCCTGCAGCCTATGCAGTGTCCTCCAGGTTCCCTGCCTGCAGCCTGTGCAGTGTCCTCCAGGCTCCCTGCCTGCATGCTGTGTAGTACATTCCATGTTCCCAGCTTTGTGGGATTCTCGAGTAGGCTTTGGTGATGCACCTGTATTTGAGTCATTTCTCGTTCTTTAATTAATCCAAATAAAACTCATCTTTCACTAAATACAATTTTTGTGGCATTCATACTTCGATCTTTTGTGGGATCCTTATATGGGGTGAATAGACATGTGTGTTGCATCTCCCCTGAAAAGGTGTTGTCACACAACAACATGTCTATGTCCTATGTCTATGTCCTATGTCTATGTCTTATGTCTATGTCCTATGTCTATGTCCTATGTCTATGTCCTATGTCTATGTCCTATGCCTATGTCTTATGACTATGTCTTATGACTATGTCTTATGACTATGTCTTATGACTATGTCTTAATTAAGTTAACTGATGTGGAAAGATCCAGCCCACTTGAGCAGGACCTAGACAGGGGGCATAAATTGTAAAAAGTGGAGGAAATAAATTGAGCACAAGCAAGCATGCATGTAGTCATTTCTCTGTGCTCTTGACAGTTGATGTGTTGGAACAAGGAGTTTCAGGTTCCTGCCCTAACCTCCTCAGTGTTATAGATGACAAACAAACTGAAAGTGTAGGCTGAAATAAACCCTTTCTCCCTGGCTTTCTTTTTGCCAGGGTATTTTATCACAGCTGTAAATTGAACACCTACTGCATGATGCAGTGACCAGTGAACAGTTGATGCTCAGAGAGAGAGAAATCAACAGTACATTCAAAGTCAAGAAAATGATGAAGGCCTCCACAGCAGCTCACAAACTGAATTTCTGAAGACTCTGGAGACTTTTTTGTTGAAGAGAACACGTGAAAAACAGAATGTCTGTGCGGTGGTCATTCTTGGTTGTCAGCTGACTACATGTGGAATCCACTAAAACCCAAGCATCTGGGTACATCTGTGAGAAACTTTTTCTTAATTAAATAATTTGGAGTGGGAAAACCCACTTTTACTCCGGATCTTTGGAGGTGGGAAGATCCAGCCTTAATCTGAGCCAGTCTTCTGAGGGCAGTCTCTGTAAAGGGCGTGGAAGAAGGATGATCGCTTTTGCTCTCACTGGCAAGTCTGTACCTTCACTGGCATTAGCGCCTACTTTCAGAATCCCAGTATCATAGACATAAGACATAGACCTGTTGTTGTGTGACAGCAGGTCTACTGGGACCAGATGAGACGTCCATTCTTGTGGAATGAGCAACTACTGGATTCTTGGGTTTTCCGTTGGTAAACAGCCAGTTGTTGGACTAGCTGGACCACAGCCTGTAAGCCACTTCAACAAATCCCTTCTATGTATCAGTTCTGTTGTTCCTCTAGAGAACCCTGACTAATACTGACTTTGGTACCAGGAGGGGTTCTAAAGCCACAGAAGCATAAGGATGAATTTCTTAAGTGTCTGCAAAAGGCTTCTTAATTTGCTAAAACTTAAGTTTCTAAAGCTGGTCCAGTTACTAAAGCCTCTCCTGGAAATTTGGAGAGTACCACTAAAAGCCCACAGTGTGAACTATTTAACAAACTTAAGGAGACAAATGTGTTTGATTATCCTGATTCACCAATTGTGAGGGGCAATGGATTTGGTGACTCTATATAAGTTTTGAAAATTTTTGTAAAAATAAGGAAAATGATGATGCTGGTTGGTTGCTCCAAACATCTCTGTATAAATTGAAAAGAGGGAAATTTAAGCAGAGTTTACTGTCTAGACTGCCAATCAGCTCTGTCCCACCAGCTGCTCCCAAACAACCACACAAAGTTACATATTTACAAATGTTCTGCCGATAGCTTAGGCTTGTCACTAATTAGCTCTTATTACCCAAATCAACCCATTTTTCTTAAATCTAAGTTCTACCATGTGGCTCATTGCGTGTTACCTCATTTTGTACACATCCTGCTTTCTCTTGCCTGGCTAGCAACTTCTCTGACTCCACCCTTCTTCCCAGAGTCCTCTTCTGCCCCTAAAATCCTGCCTAGTTATTGGCCAATCAGCTTTTTATCTCAGTAATAAAATTAACGAACTTCTAGTATCTCAGAGTATGGTAAAGGACAACAATGACTAAACTGACCAGCCCCAGATGTGCATAAAAGGTCTAAAGATTTCTAACTGTGCTCCAGAAGAGAATCTTCTCTCCGGCACTCACAGAGCTCAGGTTGTAGAAAATCAAACTGAAGCTCTCATTTTAAGTTTGGCTGAATTGCAAAGAAAATTCAAGTCCCAGAATTGGAGGATGTTGTCAGTTAAAATAAGGGCATTAACTGACAAAAGGATGGGATCCTGTTATTTGGGATGGAGATGTGTGTAAGGACCATTCTTGAAGCTGAGAACTTTGAACCCTCAGATTTTTTTGTTGTTGTTTCTGGTTTTCCAAAACGTGGTTTTCCTGTGTAACAGCCCTGGCTGTCCTGGAACTCACTTTGTAGAGCAGGCAGGCCTCAAACTCAGAGATCTGTCTGCCTCTGCTGGAATTAAAGGCTGTGTCATAGCGGCCCGTCTTGAACCCTCAGATTCTCAAGGGTTTATCTCACCTGAGGAAGCAGTCTCTCCACCTTCAGCAGAAGATGTGCTCCCACCCTCAACCCTGAAATATTGCCTTTCAGTCTTCGACTGAGGAAGTTAATCCCTTATTGTCTGCTAAATCAGCAGAGATTTTCCCTGAAGGAGATACTAAGCAAGTCCCCCAGGGCCCACCAATAGAGGCCTCTAGATCTGTAACCAGACTTAAGGCTAAACAGGCTTCTAGAGGAAAGGTAAAAATGGAGTCCCTGAGGAAGTGTGCTACACTAAGGAATTTAATGATTTTGCTAACTTGTTCAAGCAGAAGTCCAGGAAATGTGTGTGGGAATGGATTTTAAAGGTGTGGGATAATGGCAGAAGGAATGTCAAACTGAACCAGGCTGTGTTTATTGATACGAACCATTGAGTAGAGATTACAGATTTAATATTGAAGCTTGTACAGCTAAAAAAGTGTCAAAAGTTTGTTTGACTGGTTGGCTGAAGCATCTGTCAAAAGATGAAAAGGAGTTAGAGATACCTTGGCTTAGTGTTGATGACAGGATTTTAAGGCTCAGGGAAAGTGCAATGATAGCGAGGGCACACTGTGTAAAATCTAATCCTCCACCATGGGAAGACCCAGAAGGCTCACCCATCAGTAATCATATAAGAACACAAAGTGGTGAGGGGGCACCAGCACATTTGAAAAGCTTTGTTGTTGCCCTTTTCCTTGTGTCAGACCTTGGGGTTGGAGATGATGCTGCTCAATTGGATGAATTAAATGCAATGAGTTTAGCTGAACCCAAAGGAGCAGGGGCCAGGTCATAGCACCGGGTTGCCATAGGCAAGGTGATCACAATTATCATAATGGGCAACATATACATAGCAATGTCCATAATGGCCTGGCCCATAATTTACAACACAGGCAAAGTGAATTTTATAATGGCATGGCTTATATGAACCTTTGGTACTGGCTAATCAGTCTTAGTGTTCCCAGGCATGATATGCATAAGAAGCCTACTGCACTTTTTTTGATAAATATAAGCAAAAAAATTCTTAAATGAAAGAAAGGCTACATTGGATTATGGCAAAAGTAGATCTTAACCCTCAACCAATTTCTAAATTTGAGCCAGTTTGCAGACTCAGAACCCCTTGAATAAAAGGATGCAATCTTCCCCTGAGGAAGGACCTTGCTAAAATTACCTAAGAGTTTTATTGTCCTTCCTCAGAGAGACCTAAGGCCTTTTACAAGGGTAACAGTACACTAAGGAAAAGAAAACAATCAGACTTTCCTGGGTCTGTTGGATACGGGTTCTGAATTGACACTGATTCTGGGAGATCCCAAGGTTTAATTGTAATCCTTTGGATAAAGTGGGGGTTTATGGAGGTGAAGTCATTAATGGAGTCTTGGCTTATCTGACTCACAGTAGGTCCAGTAGACCCCCAAAATCATCCTGTAGTTGTTCCCCTAGTTGCAGAATGTGCAATTGGGATATACATACTTAGAAGATGATAGACTTCCTGCATTACTTCCTTGACCTGGGGAATGAGAGCTATATGGTTGGGAAGTCCAGATGGAAACCATTGGCGTTTCCTAGGGAAAAAAGTGACTCAAAGACAATATCCCGGTCCAGGAGGAATTTAGGAAATTAATGCCACTATCAGGAACTTGAAAGTTGCAGGGGTGGTGGTTCCCACCACATTCACCTTTAACTCTTCTATCTGGCCCATGCAGAGGACAGATGGATCGTGGAGAATGACAGTTGACCTTCAAAAAGTTAATCAAGTACTGACATTGATTGCAGCTGCTGTACCAGATGTGGTGTCCTTACTTGAGTAGATTAACACTCTTCCTGGTGCATGACATGCAGCTAATGATCTAGCAAATGTCTTTTTCTTGGTACCTGTCCGTAAGGACCATCAGAGGCAATCTTATTCTACCAGTTTCACTCTCCTAAGAACCCTGACTAATAAATACAGTCTGCTCTCAAATGTTTCAAAGTACACAGTGGTGAGATAGGAGGGTTATTTTCTCAAGTCTCCTGGAATAGATATAATAAGACAAATAATTAAGAGGAAAAATAGGTGTCTTAGTTGTCTATTGCTTTGAGGAAACATCATGACCAAAAAGTAAGTTGAGGAGGAAAGGGTTTGTTCAGCTTACACGTCTATATCACCAAAGGAAGACAGGACAGGACCTCAGATAGGACAGGGTCTTGGTGAAGGACCAGTATAGAAACACGTGTTGCCATAACTCCTAGAGTAATAAGGTCATGGCTCATTCTAGATCTCTCAGTCCTTGCCTTCAACTTGCCCCTCTAGATTACTGAAATTCAGGCCAACATCCTCAGCAGGCCAAAGCCTGTCTATGTTGTCACCCAACTGTGAGATCTGTCAGTAGCAGGCCCCAAGAACCATCAGATGAATTCCAAAAGAGTCATGCTGCTTGCTGTCTGAGATTGGTGTGAATCCAGAGTCAGTACCAGTAGTCAATGCTTCTATTAGCCTCTCTCCATCCACAAGGCAAATGGCCTTAGCCTCGGTATCAATTAACACTCAATTTCCCCCACACTCGAGATGCTTGCTTGGGGCCTGCCTGCTCAACCAGTCTCCCACTCCCTGGTGTCCCCAAGCCCTACCTCCCATGGCTGAAAAGAATAAGATGAGCACTGCTCACTGGGGCTCATAAGAAACAAAAGAACCCAGAAAACAGAAAAGCTACCCGAGAATGAAGTCATGCATTGAAAATATGCTTTCCTTTCTAGAAACACAAGGCTTTCCACACAGTTATCCAACCCATAGGAAGATTTGCCTTTGTGCATGGTGGGTGAGGGCTCAAAACAGCCCATATCAAGGTCTGTGCAGCCAAAGGGTTGAACCATCTCAAGAAACCAAAAGTATTGCTGAGAGCCCTAAGCAGTGCTCAGAAAGGGGTACACTGCATCCATACTCCAAAACTACAGATAACTCTGAACAATTCTCTAGATAGGCTCAGGGGTTCACCTGGAGAGAAGTAGTCAGGCACAGTTGGCAAAACCACTTGATTTTATGACCTAAAAGATATTAACTTCCAACTTATATAGGTTGGTTCCTTTAAGCAGTTAGCAATTAATTCTTCCTTAGAATGTTCTGAAAAATGAAGTCTCTTACAGGGCCCATTGAGTGTTCATATTAGATCCACAGCATGTTGTTATCTGTGTGCTTCCTAACTACAAATGAGAACTTCCACCAAACGGGCAGTGGCACCAGGGAACACAGCTTTGGTGAAATGTGTCAAACACCAACCCTTTCTTGGGGAATGCCCCCAGGGACCTGGTTTGTTTGCCATTCTTAAAGAATCCAGCCTACTAGGTGTCTTGGCTTCCATGTCTATGGCGCATGTGTGAAAAAGCCTGCCCTGTGGGGATGTGAGAAGGCCAGTGGGAAACCTGGAGAAAGGAACTTGCTGAAGAAAAGGAGGAGATGTTTACAAACAACTTCCTGAGGCTTACAGCCTCTCTCCTCCCCTCACACACATCAACACAAAGCTCTCTCTCCTGAAACTACAGACTTGGAAGAACTTTTGTCTTATTGCCAAGCTCGGGAGACATGAGTCAAAGACTTGGCCAGCTGCCTCTAGTTGACAGGAAAGGGATGGGTTTCTTGAATTGGCACATACATGCCATGTACATTCTTAAATGCCCATTGCACATACTCACAGTGGTCACCCTGATGGACAGTATTTACTTATTTATTTAGAGACAGGATCTCACTATGCAGCCTTAGCTGGCCTGGAACTGCCTATGTAGACCAGGCTGACCTTGAACTCACAGAGATCTGCCTGCTTCTGCCTCACAAGTGTGGGATTATAGGCTTGAGATACCATGCCTGGATATGGTAGACAGTTAAATATGGGGAGCGGCCTGAAAATGGTCCCTAAGAGATCACCAATAGGTGCTGTGTTCAATTCCTTCTCCTCATACCTTTAATCTTCAGTGAATGCTGCTGGGGGCAGTCTGAGGGCAGACCATGAGCCCGGTGCCCCTGGTGGGTCTAATCTGTTGTATTCTTATATGGATAGGTTTATCACACTTAGGGGCTTCTGTGAATTCCCTGTTTTCCTCCCTGTTGCCTTTTGCTGTTGTTGTTTTAGCTTTATTTTTTTGTTTTTTTGTTTTGGTTTGGTTTTGGTTTTTTTGTTTTGTTTTGTTTTGTTTTTTTGAGGCAGAGTCTCTCTATACAGCCTTGACTGGCCTGGAATTCACTACGTAAACCAGGCTGGCCTTGAACTCACAGAAGTCTGCCTGCTCTGTCTCCCAATTGCTGGGATTATGCAGTGCACTACCACACCCAGGCCCTGCCTGTTGTTGGGGAGCAACAATCCCTAGTCCCTCCCCTGGTTGTTTTAATGAAATTAAGTCACTAACTTGGGATAAGTTCGTTCTCTTCCTTTCATATTTCCCACAAGGTCCTTTTACTGCTGGCCCAAGCACTCCATAGACAAAATAAATGTGGTGATACAAGAGTCAGGGGAGGACTAGAAAAACAGCTATTTGCTTGGGCTTCTGAATGTAAAATTCCATCATCACTTTCTCTTGTTAAGAAAAACAAATCTTAGAAAAAGTGAACTTGGAAGTGGGAGAAGAGGCCTGGCTATGTACTCTCTGACCAGGTGAATTTCTACAGCCCATTACTAGAAAATTCCAGAACTACTCTCCAGTTTGAACTAAAGATGCCGGCTGCCATCTTTAGCAGATTTAGAGAGAAAGTCATTCCCTAAATGACTTAGGTTCCTCAGAGAATTCAAAACTAGCAGTGCCTGCCCTTCCCTGTTTACCCTGATGGTAGGCACCTCCAAGGGGCGGAGGTAACAGAGCCAAAGGAAAAGTTTGGTGAAGACCCATAGAGGCTCTAGCTGAGCTACAGGAACCCACTGAGGTAGGCATAGGATCCCATTCTAAATAACCAGATTTCCTTTTAAAAGTATATACATATTTAAAACCCTGCAACTAAGAAAAGGAGGCTAGTGGTGCTTGTATGAAGCGGTGGGGATGGATGTAGCGATTCAGAATCTGGGGTGAGAGTGAGATCAGAGGAATAGAACTAGATCCCAGCTGGACTCTGCCTTCCCTAAAGCTCACTAAGCAATGAGCCAGGCCTTTTTCTTTTTCCATTTTCAAGTGGGACTCAAGCCATTTGGAAATGTCCTCTTGACTACAGCAGGGGGCAGAGAAGAGAGGGCAAGCCACCTAGGCAGATGGCACAGAACATGCCTACACTGGAAAGAATAGGGGCAGAAGGCATCCTTAGAGGGCAATAAGGAAACAGAGTCCAGGATCATCGTATGTCACCTTTTACAGTGGAATCCCGAAGTTTGAACAGGACAAATCTGATTTGGCAACAGGCCATGTGCAAGGAGCCACTGTGTAGGTAGCAAAGTTTAGGGTGGGGTGGGCAGATCCCCAGAGATGAAATGTGGCCAAAACAATTGTAGTGAAAAGAGCTCTAGGCTCAGAGCTAGAAATATTTCCAAGGAGATAGGGGTTCTAGATGCACTAAAAAAATGCATAAGCTTAAGAAAAGATTTGTGATTTGGAAGCCATTTGCAGAGAAGCAATTGTTGAAGCCATGGGCATTGAAAGTTTCCAGGGAATGCCAGACAGTGGAGGCACACGCCTTTAGTCCCAGCACTCGGGAGGCAGAGACAAGCAGATCTCTGTGAGTTCGAGGCCAACCTGGTCTACAGGAGCTAGTTCCAGGACAGCCTTCAAAAGCTACAGAGAAACCCTGTCTCGAAAAAAATAAAACAAAAAACAACAAAAACAAAAAAAGTTACCAGCAAAAGAGGACAGTCTTTAAAAATTACTCAGCTACTCAAAGACGACAGGGGCATCAAGGAATTGAAGAAGGAACAGGGTCACAACAGCCAAGCAGGCAGAGTTTGAAGAGGGTGAGGCTGAGCAAAAGGAACCAGAAAGCTGTGTTTGGATATTATTTGGTCCCCTCTGAAACTCACATTGAAGTTCATTGCTATTGTGACAGGGGTGGGAGACTGGGCCTAAGTGGGAGGTGCTTGAGTCATGGGGAGCATCCTTCATGGAGGGATTATCTCTCTCACTTGCATTAATTCCCATTCTTGCAAGACTGGCCTCTTGATCTACAAACATCTTCCCTTCATAAAGTGCCCGGCCTTGAGAATCGTGTCTTAGCAACAAAAGATGGATTGAGACTTAAGTCACTGAGAAAGTTGAGGAGAAATTGAATTTGAGTAGCAGGAAGATGTTGGTGAACTTGGAGATGGCAGAATGGCAGCTGAATGCGGAGAAACATGCTGTTGTAGGTATGGCGGTGTGCCCATCCACGCCTCCAGGTTCCTAAGGAGCGCTTGCTGACTTTCGGTTATGCAGTGTACTTCTCCTGGGATTTCACCTCCCTGAGGGCCGTAAGTGGGAGGGCATTAGTGGTCTCCAGGGCAGATTTTTGATTCCTCCACCTGCAGGGGAACGATTCAGAGGCATGCATTTTGTATACTTTCCCAGGGTCTCCCCGATGGGTTCATGCCAGCTGTACACTGTGGTTGCTGGCAGAGTAACTCCACGCCGGGGCTCATCATCCTGTGGTACCTATCTAGCCTCTTGCCATCCGCTGCACCCACTGTGTCCCCTGCCTGCCTCAAGCCAACCGAACATAAATTCTTGCCTCTGTATATCTTTCCAAGGGGATCTAAAGTAAGACAGACAGGTAAGCATGTCATTGGTGGCCCACACCAGGACATCTGTGAGGGTGAGAAGAAGAAAATGATGTTAACTGTGATAGTAACAACGGATGCAAATCATGACTTTGCCTTCCTGAAGGTGTGAAAGGCTAAGCAAAGGCTTCTTCCAGATGGAGTAGGTCTAGAAGAGAAAGATATAAAATTCAAAAACCAACTTCTCGTAACAGAAAGCAAAGCCATCAGTGTGAGCATGCTTTTGGTTTAGTGAACTTTCTGCCCTCTATGTCATTCCCTGGGGCCTTTGGGAAGGAGTGGGTCAGCTGCAGAGCAAGTGCATAATATCTCAGTAAGAGAATGGACCAGAAGAAGTATGTCAGAGTCCAGCCCCTGGGAAAACCAATCTTGCACTTGCCTGGAGTTCTGTTATTACTGTGCAGACTGTGCACAATCCATTAGCCGCATTCAATAAGACAGACATATTAACTTTCCATTAGTGATATCAGAACCTCCGTTGCTTCCAGTGCACGGAGACAGACTCATTTTGACAGTACGCTCTGCGTTGATGGTGTAGACCCTCTCTGTTGGTCCCAGAGGCACTGGGATACTCTGTGCTAATATGGGTCCCTACATCCAAGGCCTTTCCACCTCAGATGTTTTAACATCTTTCTTCTAAAGAGGCTTTTCTCTCCAAGAAAGGCTTTCGAGAAAACCATTTCATTTCCTCGCGTGGCTGGACTGCTGCTGCTGCTCACAGGAAGAATCTGAATGGGATGGTAGTGAGAAGTGGGAGACACTAACTTCCCCTCCTTCCCTGGGCATGGAAGAGTTTCATTCTTGGATAATTCTACGTGATGCTGAGAGTGTCATCAAGACTCTGTTCCCCAGCATCGAATGTCAAGTTAGCCTGCAGTCCTGGCTATTTCCACTGACTTCTAGCTATAATACTAACATTGAGTAGCTAGAACCAACTCCTCAGCCCTGCCTGTTGGTTCAACCCCGTCCAACAAGGTGGAGGCATGTTCACCGCCTCCACGAGCTATGCTCACCACCCCAGCTCCAGGGACACAGTAGGTTTATGTTGCTATTGAGCAGCTAGTAGCACACTGTTCCCAGACCTCATGTAAGTGCAGGCCTCCCGAAAGAGCCACAACTGCCATCTCTTAAAGAAGCCATGCAGTTTTTGCTGCTAATGCTGAGTCAGGAAGCATTCTCCTAAAGGAGCCGCAAACAGAACCTATCTGAAAAAAAATGCAGCTACCAAGAAGCTGTGCTTGGCTCCCATTTTTGTGGGTCTGGAAGCTCTCTTTTTTTCCTCAAGCTTTTTTTAGGTCTTATGTGGATCTATGCCCCAGATGGTGGCTGCCATTCTGTAGACGGAGGCTGCTCGTTCATTTCCTGGCCACTTAGACCCGAATAATCACAAAGAAACTATACTAATTACAGCACTGCTTGGTCTATTAGCCTAAGCTTCTTATTAAGAAACTCTTACATCTTAAATTAACCCATTTCTATTAATCTGTGTATTACCACAAATCTGTGGCCTACCAGTAAGATTCCAGCATCTGTCTCCTTTGGCAGCTACACGGAGTTTCTTTGACTCTGCTTACTTTTTATATATATCCCTGTTTGGATTTCCCACCTGACATTGATCTACTAAGCCATGGGTCAAAACAGCTTTATTCATTAACCAATAAAAGCAACACATATACAGAAGAACCTCCCTCATCACTCTTAATCACATCCATTTTAGAACTAAGAAAACTATATAATCTGGCCAGGATCCCTGGGAGAGAAAGAGCAGAGTTAAGACTCGAATCTGGGTCCTTCTGGCTTTAAAAACTAACCAGGTGCTGCTGAGGCTCTCTCAAGCTGTTGGAGAAATTGTCTTCCTCACAGAATCCTGCGTTCTGTACCCAGGATGGGCTTTCGGGGATCTTTACATCCAACCTCCTCATTTCATAGATGAGAACAATGAAGTCCAGAGGGAACAGTTTTTTGAAGCCCCAACAGCTTGTGGCTGAATATACTGGTTATCCTAATACCCCTTGTGCTATTGCAAAAACAAAAACAAACAAACAAAAACAGGCAACTAGAAAGTGAAATCCCTCCGTAAAACCTCACAATTGAACTCTCCTGTGGTCACCAGCCATATGAAGAAATAGAAAGTTCCAGCAATCTCCAAACCCTTAATCACATTCCCTTCTCTGTCTTCCTTCCACTATCCCAAATTTATCTGGCTTTTGTTATAATATCATCAGCAAAGCAGATGTCCCTAAACAGCACAGCTCGGCTCTCCTGGCTTTGAACTTTATGCTATCACATCATACTTTATATTCTTCTGTACCTTCTCTCACTACTGCAGTGTTTTATCCAGAGTGTTGCATGTGCTGTGGCTTACCATGGACACAGCCGTATGGAACTGTACTGAGTAGAACAGTGCACCCCCAAGTTCATGTTCAGACTGTCATCTTATTTGAAAACAGGATCAGTTAAGTTAGAACAAGATCATGTTAGGTGGAAGAGGGTCCTCAATCTGGTAACCATGTCCTGATGGAAAGGCTGTGTGCACAAAGACAAAGAAGAAGAAAACCTAGTGGTGGGGACAGTGGGGACAGAGCTGAAGGAGGAGTGTCAAGGACTGCCAACTGTGAGTGGACGGGGAAAGCCAGGGGACACATGGCCTTTTGATTTTTTATTTTTGTTCTTATTGAGCTACATATTTTTTCCACTCCCCCTCCCCTTCTAACCTCTCCCATGGCCCCCATGCTCCCAATTTACTTAGGAGAGCTTGTCTTTTTCTATGTCTTATGTAGTTTAGTTCCATGTATGTGTCCCTCTTGGAATCCTCATTGTTGTCTAGGTTCTCTGGGATTGTGAATTGTGGATGGTTTTTCTTTCTTTTATGTCTAAAAGAAACTTATGAGTGAGTAGATATGATATTTGTCTTTTTGGATCTGGGTTACCTCACTCAGATGTTTTCTAGATCCATCCATTTGCCTACAAATTTCAAGATGTCATTATTTTTTTGGCTGTTTAAGTACTCCATTGTGTAAAGGTACCACATTTTCCTTATCCATTCTTTGGTAGGGGGGTATTTAGGTTATTTTCAGGTTCTGGTTATGGCAAACAATGCTGCTATGAACATAGCTGAGTGCATGTCCTTTTGGTACGATTGAGTATCCTTTGGGTATATACCCAAAAGTGGTATTGCCGGGTCTCGAAGTAAGTTGTTTCCTAATTTTCTGAGAAATTGCCATAATGATATCCAAAGTGGCTGTACCAGTTTTCACTCCCATCAGCAATGCAGGAGTGT